>JAHXMU010000668.1:1238449-1249508 GCA_019455685.1 Philornis downsi
AAAATGCATTTGAAAAAGTTTTGATTATCAGATTATTCGTTGGCATAGCTAAATTATTTCGGAAGTGGCCTACTTTGATGGCGATACAATACAAGAATGAATTACAAATATTTTGTGTTTTATCAACCAAATATACCGCCAATTTGGTATATTTTTTTTTTTAAAACAGATTGTAAAAATACATATCTGCAAATTGATCAGATTGTGAGTCTATAAACAGTGTTTAGCTATACAATTTTAGTATTCGACTGTGTAATTTACAAATGGCCAAATGGAAAGAATTGTGCTTCCAATATTCGTAATTGGTAACTGCCTGTCTCCTCATTTATTATGCATAATCTCTCATAGTATTCAGCCGATCGTTATGAATCTGGTTGTTTGTCGAGGGAATTTCGCCGGCCGGTTTCTACAGCTTACATTTCATTATAATTTTGCTTAAAATTGATAATTTCGGTTCGAGAATGAACTCAAATGGAATGAATGAACTCAAACTCAAAGAAATCAAAATTCAATACTATATTGTACAGTTTAAAAAAAATCAACATTTTCTGGTTATATCTATATAACATTTTTTCCTAAAGAATATGTAGATTTTACAACATTTGTCTCTGACTTCAGAACTTTGTAGACCTAATTAAATTCATCTTAGACTAATTAAATTTGCCATATAAGAACCCAGCATGTTCCACAATCAATACATTTTCATGCACAGTGCTGGTATAGATAGCTTAAAGTACAGCAGCTTAAAAGTACAGCAAATTATCAATGGAAAACTACTAACTACTACACAGATTGCCATAATGGTTATAAACCACTTATTTTGAATGTCGATTAAAAGCCTTAAGATAGTTTGTTTTAAATACCCCGCAAATTTGTAAATAAGTAAATTAAACAAACAACCCACTTGCAAATGAATTGTGTGAATTGAATAAATTGATATTTAAACGATCAACAAACCACTAAAATCGATTTGTCCAATGGAAAATAACAACCGAATTTATTATTGAACAAATTCGAAAACAAAACTTAAATTTTAACCGTCATTCGCATAACAATCATTTAATTGGTTCGTTTTATTTTGTTATTTTATTTCACTTTGGTCCGTACAAATATTTGTACAGAGCTTCTTTGTGTAAATTACGTTAACTTAATAATAAATACCAACGGTGTGAAAATCACAATATCGTTCCGTATCAGCGGTGCGATCTCAGTCGATAGGCGGCATGTGAATCTACTCCGGCAGCTGGTTTTGAATTTGAGTTGGTTTTATACTAATAAAAGCGATAATTAACAAACGTATGTTTATTATTACGGCTTTTTAACTTTTTTTCTGTGTCGTACTTGCTGGACTGAGTTATGAGGGCAAATACATAAGGTATGTAAATGAGTTTTTTTTTTTTTTGTTGCTGAAGGTATTCTCAAGTTATTTATAGCCATTCAATGTATAATAGTAAGAGTACAATAGTTAGTTAATAGTTTAGGTTTCTACATGAGATTAGTTCGAGTGTCATTTAAAATATCCCATTATAATCTACTTAAAGGAGTGAGAATTTTAGCTAATTACAAATAAATGAATGGAATTTCATTATTTCAGAATGATACAACGGAGATATACGTATGATTAATATTAACTCACGATAAACGACGTATGATTGATATCAATTCTTTACATTTCTCTTTGAAAGCAAACGAGACCCAAATCATATTCTTCATATTCATAGAAGAAGAAAAAAAAATACATATTAAAAGGCAACACATCGAATTAATTATTTGTAGCTTTCATAAAATAAACACTTAAATCACTGGATGGATGACATAGCTGGAAAAATTGTTTCCAGTATTCCAGTGACCAGTTTTAATTTCAAAGATGTCGCGGAAACAAATTCAGAAAATCTGTCAATTGTGCCTTTTTTCAGTGTAATTACAAATCCAATACATAAAAATCATAGAAATATTCTTACTTTTGCTTTTTCTACTTTCTATAAAGCATCAAGAAATCAATTTTTTCTACAGTCTAACGATATGGTTTTCAGATTTGCTTTCGAAATGGCGCCGAAAAATTAACAAATTTAGGCCAAATACTAAGCATTATTAATTATGTTATTTAAAGCCATGACATTTGTAGCAAATTAGTCATAAACATTATCGAAAACTGTGGTACTTCGTAAACTACGTGCGATAAATAAAAAAATGCAAGATATTTAATAATCTTCGCAGTTACTCTATCCTTAATGTAAGTGAAATTTCCAAACCTATTTCCATATTTGTATGCCCTCAAGAAGATACGAAGTATGAGCATTTTAAATTTGATTTCTCGAGATCTCCGAAACCACAGTTGACCCAGAAAAATTAGAGAGAATTCACTGAAACATTGAATCTATGAATATAAGAATCTATGAATCTATGAACATATGAATATATGAATCTATGAATCCATAAATCTATAATTTATGAACCTATGAATCTATGATTCATAATCTATATCTATAAATTTTTATAATCTATAAACCTATGAATCTATGCTTCTATGAATCTATGAATCTAGGACTCTATGAATCTGTGAATCTATGAATCTACGAATCTAAGAATCTATGAATCTATGGATCTATGGATCTATGAATTTATAAATCTATGAATCTATAATATGAATTTATGAATCTATGAATCCATGAATCTATAATATGAATTTATGAATCTACTAGCCGACCCCGCAAACGTTGCTTTGCCTTCAAATATTATTTTTATTGGAAATGTTTCATGCCAATCGGTCTATTATAATAAGAAACGCCTATATTTGCGGAAGAACTTAAAATATGTTCACTCAACCGAAATACAAAATTAAATACCGTTAGCAGGAGCAGAAATAATTGCTTTTTAATTTGTGGTTTGTATAGGAGGTGCCACTCCCCATAGTCCAATCCCGCCCATAGTTGCAGCAGCACTTAAGATATGTACACCAAACCGATGTACCAAATTTTGTTCAAATACCGTAAACAGGAGCAGAAATATTGGATATTTAATTTATGGTTTGTGTGGGAGGTACCACGCCCCATTGTCCAATCTCGCCCATATTTGCAATAGCACTTAAGATATGTACACCAAACCTACGCACCAAATTTTGTTCAAATACCGTAAGCAGGAGCAGAAATAATTGATTTTTAATTTTTTGTTTGTATGGGAGGTACCACGCCCCTTTGTCCAATTGGACCGAATTGTATTTCGACCTTCGGACATAGTTAAAAACCTTCTCCTGGCCGACACGAATAAGCCCTGAAAGTTTCATGAAGATCGGATACGCCGTGTGAGAGGAGTTCTCTTACAAACTATTTTTGTACACAGACAGACAGATATTCATTTTTATATATATAGATTGATCTATGGATCCATGAATCTATGAATCTATGGATCTATGAACCTATGAATCTATAAATCTATGAATCAGTAAATCTATGAATCTACGAATCTAAGAATATATGAATCTATGAATCTGAGAATCTATCAATATATGGATCTATGAATCAATGGATCTATGAATCTATTAATCCATGAGTCTATGAATCTATAATTTGAATTTATGAATCCATTAATCCATGAACCTATGAACCTATGAACCTAAGAATCTATGAATCAATGACAAAATAAGTTAACAATTGGATAATTTAATGAAATAGTTAATTAATTTATGATCAAATGGTCTAAAGGAACTAAACGAACAGAGTGAACAAATAGCGAAAATTTATCGCAAATGGAGATCATACAAAATAAGCGAATAGGCATAAAATTAGAAAAGTGCTACATTACATCGGTATGTTCGTTGGATCAAATTTTGAATGAGTTCCATACTGGCCCAAATATATCATGTGTTGTAAATTTAGTTAAACTATAATGAAATCTGCGTCTTATAAAAGCGATAAAACTGTTGCGATGGGCTGTTGGACTGTCCATTCGTGTGAGGACTTTACCAAAATATTGCCTATTTTCAATTCGATTCGTCCCTGGCTTCATATGAGTCAATATTTGTTGAATCGTTGTTTGATTACAAGAGTACATAAACGGTCATCGATAAAGCTGTTTAATTCTGAGTGGTGAAATTATGTCGTTTTAAGATGTTACGAACGTTGTCACAAATTCAATATACCTGAAGTCCCTGAACTGGACGAACTAAATACGCTTAATAAACTGGCATACGAGTATTAGGTTTGTTAAGAACGCATGAACGCATTAATTCAAACCAAAAAAGAAATTAATTCAATTGATATGAATCAACAAAATCACCTTAATGAACTAAACGATGCTAATAAACCAGTTCACACATATGAACTAAATGAATTTAATAATTGGGGCAGTTAAATATAACATTGAGCAAAATACTATCAGAAGTACTTTTTTTTAATTTTGATCACTCCTTCGAAAAACTCCCTTTCTCTGCTGAATCAGTGTTTATAATTCTGAGCAGATGGAATAGCTTCGTTTCTTATATGGAAATGATGTGGTTGCGACTTTTATTGTTGCCAAGCGGTTTTGTGTTCACAGTTTCTTGTTGCACTCGAAGTTTTCAATCAAGTCAACACTTTTGTTCCACCGTTCTCACTTCTGTCCCCATCCCCGAGTATTCATTTCAAGTCATGAAATGATGATAAGACAACAACAATAATGTTTAGGTCGTTTTGTTGTCAGAGCAGCTTTTTGTTTGCGCTTTGCGTTTTACCTTCTTCAAGCAGACTCACGTGCTTGTCATCATGAAATTATGCAATTGTTGTAATAACAATTTGTAGAGCTCCCATAGCCATGGATAGAACCCAAACCAAGCCTGTTGCCCATCTATGGTTAGTATGTCATTCATTATTCACTTGTTTTGTACTCCGTTGTCCTTTATCTTTAAGGATATCTTAAGTATTTCGAGGTCATTAAAAGGAAAGTTTCCTTTTACAATGTTGCACTTAATACTGGGTAGGACCTTGTTGCTATTGTTGATAGCCCTCCCTCCTAACTAAATAGATATACTCGTTCATGCCCACATTCAAAGTTTACTTTGTTTGTTGTTCACTCTTGTGTTTGCTTATTTCATTGTCTTGCTGGCTAGAAAATTCTTTTGGTAAACTTTTGCTTTTATTCTGTTGTGACAATTAAAGTGTCAATTGCTTGGCAAATATGCGGAGACATGTAATATTTAATCGCCCTGAGTGGGCGAACGTCAGAACTTGAATTTTTGAAACGTTTCCGCAATCGTAGTTGTTGTTTAAAATAGTTTGAGGATATCAATTACCAAAAGGAATTTATAGGACGGGCACGTGTCCCGGCCAAAGGTGGTTTGGGGTGGGGTTGATTTACATTTTGTTAAAATAATTATGGAATATCGAGCAGGTGTCAATTGTATAAATAATTTATAATTTACGCAAAACATAGCAATTATGAATGACACAGAGATAATTGTTGTATACAACATATTGGTGGGTTCAAGGCAAAGTCGCTTGGACAGTTGGACAGCTGTAGGAGTAAAACGTAAGGGGTCAATCTTCAATTACAGAGAAATGATGACGAAGGTTCGCCAATGAAATTCGAATTCGCATTTGTGATTTAGAGCTAAAAATGGTAAAAGAAGCGCCCATTTGACCCATCATAGTTAACGCTCGGTATGAACGGTGTGAATTTCTGCACATACTTTTAATTTGCCAGCAATTTAAGTTTATAAGATAAAAATGCAAAACGTCACACAAAACCCTTTGGGAAACTTTGTGCGAGGTTGAATAACAAAATACATCACGAAAGGGGAATACGAATCAAAATGCAGTTGAAGAAATGGGCAAGAAATTTGAAAAACTTAACAATCTACTAAACAAAATGTCTCAAAAAAAAGTTTATATTTAGAGGATCGATTGGAAAAATGTTTATTAATTATTAAAACGTTATACATATATTGAGAATTGATTTTTTAAAAATAATATCGTCCAAATGTAAAGTCTCACGTTCGCGGTACTCATTTAAACGAACATCAAAATTTCTTATGACGGCTCGTCATTGCTGAAATTTCGTAATGAATGTTTTATTTCAAATGCGTAAACTTTAAATTTCGAATAACCCATGGCCATAAGTCTATTACGGTTAAACAAAGACTGCTTATAAACCATCTTATGTCATCAATTTATGGCCCAATTTATGTGTCCAGTGGGCTACTTTTGCGAGCAAAACCAAACATAAGGGTACAAAATCCAAATTGAAAATTTTCACGAACTGATGGCAGAGACATATTGAACGTGTGTGATATTACTCCGTCCTGCTGGAACCGTATTCTCTGGAAGGAGCTTAAAAAAGTTTTTTCGTTTCGGGCAACAAACAGTTGTCTAACATCTCCACATAATGCTCAGAATTCACTGCAACTGCATTTCCCCTTTCACCTCAAGAAAACAATGGTCGATAATGGCGGTCATTTTAGGTGAACTAAGTAGTTTCTGTTGCTTGCATTTCGGATTCATTGCACTAGCAGTTGCGCCAGTTCTGCTTATTGATCATTAAAACAAAATGAACTTCATCCAATAACAAGATATTGGTAAACGTCGAAAAGCACTTAATTGCTTGTTTTATGAAGTTAAGCTTCCAACTGGCATCTTGGGGCTTTAATTCTTACAACAATTGAATTTAGCAAGAGTGCAACTTTAGGTCTTAATGCGAAATGCGGTGTGATGATATTCTATGCACATTTAAAGCAAATGCCCACTTTCGAATTGAAGATTCGGATCGTTACGAACAGACTGGTTAACGCCCTCCATTTTTCTTACCGTTTTCTGGGGATTTTCTCCACCGGATTATGATTTTTCCTATGTTGTACCGATCTCTTTAAACTTTACGACCCATTTTCGAATAAGAGGAATGCCAGACGCATCATTTAAATGGGGAGACTCTCAATTATTACAGAATCTTCTATCCATTACAGTCGTAGAATCAATTCGCTACGTTCACACAGTAAGCTGAACAAATATAGACTTTTATGAGACACTCTGTACTATATATTAATTGAAATTATTCGATCTAATTACGCGTATATTTACCGCGATTAATCTCTCTTCAAAGTAGGTTCTACTGGGAGCACAAATAAGTATCCATCCTATGTTTTTAAAAATTGATCATTTATTGCTAAAACCCATCACAGTATATGTTATTCAAAATACTGGCCATCGCCAGATAACACTTATTCCAATTTTTCTGCCGGCATGCGAATATCGTGTTAATTACAAGTTTTATCCTTTGGGGCTATTTAGGAAACTACACCTTTTTTTTTTTGTTTCTCCATATGATGCGAAGCGCTGCTTAAATAGGCCAATTGCCATTGATTGGAACAAGTCAAAATCAGAAGTAGCAGTAGTAGAACCTCCAAATTGAGGTTATCTTAGTAAGCTTTAACTGGCGACTCAATTTGTGGTTAAGTACTATCATGCCATAGAACAATTTTGTCATGCCCTTAGTAGAAGAGGGCTTGTTGTTTCTTGAGTATTCGCGGCTCAAACTCGTCAATTGTATTCGATAGAAAGAACTCCAGTAGTGGTTTCTTTCGATCTAAGCAACTCATAATACAGGGCAACAAGTTGACACCACCAAATACACAAATTGAGTTCTTTTTTATATATGTAGATTTTCGACTTGAAAGAGAAGCCTATTCATTTAGACGCCATGGTTTCCCCTTCTTTGGATTGCCTTTGATCCTCTATTTTTTTTTATCACCAAAAGCGTTTACGTCTGCCCCAGCAATATTTCACATGTTGAAAGTCGTCGTTCACCATTTCTAGGCGTCAGTTCATATGGAAACCAATCTTATTCTTTTTGTGTCATTCTCACCAATGTTAAACGATGAAAAATTGTTTGATGAGTCCCTACAAATCTAATTACAGCGTCTTCGTCTGTTTGTAACGAATCTTCCCTTAATAATGATTTTAATTCTGCATCTTCATACACTTTTCGTTACATATCTTGTCTTCCACATCAAATTCACGACTCGTAAACTCTTGGAACCAATTGTGCCAACATTTCCCACACAAAGCAGCCACATACTATACATACATACAGGGTGGCCCAGAATGAACGAAGTGGTGTGAATTCCTTATAACTTTTTTATTATAATTTTTTTTTTTTCTTTTCTTTTTAGTATTTTGTAAAGAGGACTTGGAGAATTTATAATGGAGCAATACACAACTGAACAACGTGCCCAAATCGTTGAAATTTACTTTGTAAATCAACGGTCCATTGTGTTGACTCAGCGTGCATACCGTCGTCAATTTAATGTGCGGGTTGCACCCTCTCAGTCAACAATAAACCGTCTTGTTGCAAATTTTCGAGAACAAGGAGCAGTAAGGAACCTTCCTGGTGCTGGCAGACGACGAACGGTGCACACGGATGACAACATTCAAGTGGTACAGGAGAGTATTCAGGAGGATCCACAAACATCAACCAGGAGACGTTCGACACAACTTGGCATCTCAAGAGGGTCGCTGCAGCGAATTTTGCATAGCATAAGAATGTTTCCATACAAAATTCAATAGTCCAAGAATTGAAACCGACAGATTACCAGCAACGACTTGACTATGCAATTTATTTCCAGCAAAAAGCACAAGAGAATCCTAATTCTATTCATAACTTAGTTATGAGTGACGAAGCCCATTTCCAATTAAATGGGTTCGTTAACAAGCAAAACTGTAGGATATGGGCTACGGAAAACCCGAGAGTACTTCATCAGCGACCATTACACCCAGTTAAGTGTACTGTTTGGTGCGGTGTTTCTTCAGAAAGGATCATTGGCCCATATTTTTTTTGAAAATGAACGAGGTGTTGCCATTTCCATCAATGCTGATCGATATCGGGCCATGTTGGAAAATTTTGTAAGGCCAGCCGTGGAAAACCATCCGCAAATATGGTTCCAACAGGATGGATGCAAAAGGTCATGGAAAATGTGTTGAAAAGAGCACATTTGTGCGAAGCAGAAAATGGCCACCACTTGCGGGATATCATTTTTAATAACTAATCTAAAAATATTCCCCATAAATTTACTGTATTTAAAAAAAAAAAAAATTAAAAAAATATGTCTTAAATAAAAAGTTATAAGCAATTCACACCACTTCGGTCATTTTGGGCCACCCTGTATTATAAGCAATCGTCTTACCTGCAGTTTTCTCCAAAATAAAAAGATAGATCAACAGTTTCTACATTAATTTGGCTCAGAACTCGACCTTTCCGCATTAGAAAATATGATGCTAACGTAAAATCGCTAATATCACACAATTATGCGGTTGCCAGATATGACATTTTACATCTTAGAATTTTTATTATATCTTTATTATACTGTGCCAAATTTGTGGTGCCCCATGGTATATTAGGAATGATAACATACACAAGGATTTAAACATTCCTTATATTTCCGTGGAAATAAGAAAATTAAGCAGGTCATATGTATCGAAATTGTCCTCCCATTCAAACCCTCTCGCTCAAAACCTTTAATATTTTCCTGGTCATATACGGCTAAGAAGAAAGGACACGCTAGACTTGGTCCGGTGATTAAAAGTTCAGCTTACCAAAAATAAGATCCGGCAATGGCAGGATACTTTAGTTTAAGATAGGATTAAGATTTGAATACTTATTGTAAATTTCAAAAGAAAGATTCAATAAAGAAAATGAATGGAAAAAAAATATCTTTTGTAAAATAGCGGAGAAATGTATTCGTACACTTTTGATCTTCTGCTACATTCCTTGTTTTCGGCGTCAAATTCACCGTTGTTAAACTTTCGAAATCGCTTACGACAACTTCCTTCTCTCAATTAAAGTAGTCTCGCCATATGTCTTTACAAGCAATTCGAGGCACCTTAGATACAGATTTCTTCAAATTAAAGAAGTAAATTAAAAAACTCCTGCATTTGACAGCTATTCGGCTAAAAACTCGACATTTTCGCACAAAAAAATATGTGATGCTGACACAAAATCACCAACATTTCAGGACCAATTATCCAAAATTTTTTGGTGGGAACATTTTTTTTTAAAAAGGCGGATACGTATTTTCACTTCTAACAGTTATTTTGTTCATTTAATTCCCTGACATTTATATTTTTAGGTTTTGATATTAAAGCACTTCCGTTGATTGAGTCAATTAGTTCGTTAATTTGCTTCATTTTGTTCATTTTGTACATTTAACTCGTTCATTTAGTTCGCTTATCTTCCTTAGCTGAATAGCTTAGCTATTCATTTCATTTGGTTATAAAATTTATAGCCTACTCATTACATTTTCTCCGTGTAGTGAGTTGCTGTCAATGAAGCATAAACATTTGCAAGTTGAGCGAATAATTACTGTATAGAAAGTATCCGGATGGGCCTATACGAGTATCAGTGAAGCGGGGTGACTTCACCTGAGAATAGTCAGCAAACCATATACGTACACACATCAAGTATTACACCAGTATCCATCACAGAAATCTATAGCCAATAAGAATTTACGATGAAATAAAAAAACGCACAATAAAACTGAAAAGTGTTAGAAGTAACACTAATCCACAACAGTTTTCGTCAAGGGAATTCAAAGCAATTCAGATATTTATTATAGTGGTTTCAGATAGTTTTAAATAAAGCTGATGTCTTACTCATACTCACAGGCTAAGTGAACTGTTGCCAGATAAAAATTACCCGGAAGGAAAGGGACAACACTGGTTCCCTAAATTAAGCTAACGATGCACCACAAGATGGGGCGCGACATAAAAAAAAACATTTTTCAAAATTTCTTTTACAAAATACAGGGTTATCCATTTAGTGGTTTCAAAACCGCCGGTCTGGCAAGACTGTCAGCAGTTAAATACCTGTCATCTAAAGTGTTAATTATTTAGTGAAAGGTTTGCTATTTACGAATATGTATTGCTTAAAAATAGTTAAAATTTACTACAAAAGTGACACTTTTCGTGTATTACGAGCTGATTATGGTCGTCATAATCGGTCTACGGTGCAAAGAATTGGCAAGATTATAAGAAATTTGAAGAAACTGGAGGCATTATACAGGGTTGCCCATATTCGACGGACCCATGTTTTTTAAAAA
>JAHXMU010000668.1:1260778-1301951 GCA_019455685.1 Philornis downsi
TATATTATATTATATTATATTATATTATATTATATTATATTATATTAATATCTATGAAATTCGTAAAATTCGCAAAATTCATAAAATTTATAACTTCCGAAAAACTAATAAAATTAGTGAATACGCAAAATTTTAAAATTTAAATTTTATAATAAATTTAATAATAATTATAATAAATTAATAGTTAAAAAAATTACAAAATTCAAAAATTTTGTTAAGTTCATAAGTTTAATTTCGTATATTTTACTTGTCTACCTTTTCTAAAGCAATTTTGTTATCTTATTAATTAAATTTTTTTTTTAAATTTCTAGATGTCCGGCACTCCCCTTAGAGCTGCCAAACGTCTCCAATTCAGTTTAGATATTGAGCCGGTTCCCCAGATTGAACCTACCGCCAAACTGCCCAAGGTAGTGTTACCCTTATTTTGGGTAGAGGAAGGAGCGGCTTTAAATAAAACCTATACAAATATGTTGAAATACACCCTCTTCTTGTAAGTACAAAAAACACTCATGATAGCTAATTTATTATTTTCCATCATCTGTTAGGGGCCTACGTTTTAATGCTGGCCTTCGCTGGACTTTAATTACTCTGTCGTTGGTGGGCCTGATGGGAAGTGGTTATCTGTATATGAAAAAATCGGATAGTTTAGATATAACTATACCTCCAAAATTCACCGACAACAAAGTGACCGATGTCAAGACCCAAATATCTACGAAGACTTCAGCCGACTCTTCGAGTAAAACGCCGCCGATATCTCAGCCGGATTTCTCAAATCAAAAAGTGGAAAAATATTAAAAACCCCACCTAAAGAGGTGGATAGTTGGGATGAAGCCCAGTTGATTATAGCATCGATTATAAGTTTTAGATATTTAGTTGTTTATGAGTAAGTCTAAGTGATTTTGTTCAATAAATCTGCAACATTTACTGGCACACACACACACAAACATGCAGTGGGAAATAGTTGAGTTATTCATGAATGATTGGCTAACATAACTCGGTTAAATAACAGCTCTAGCTAAGATTCATTCATTCAGCACATTTGAAAAACGTGATTGCTCAATAAATTCCTTTCATATTTCGGTTCTGTTTTTTGTTAAAACAACTTTAACAAAACAATTTGTTAATTTCGAAATTTATGGTATAACCAAGAGAAAACTTTCTGTATATGGGATGTGTGTCTGTATATCACTTTTCAGAAACGTGATAATTCCAACAGTCACCAGAAGAAATATGATAAATTTAATTAAGTTTATATTTAACCCAGATGGAATTTGAAGTATTACAAGTATAGCGTCAACAGCGTTCGCACCAAAGTCAATATTTTTAACAAGCCCTCCATTATTATGAAGAACCACACTTGAGTAGATTGAATGATACGATGAATTAAAACTTTGAAAACAATAAAAATAATTAATATTTTTGGTTTGTGCAGTAATAGTTTTCATAAGAAAACAAAGATTATATAATCACGCGTGGTTGATTGATTCGAATAATACTAATAATTGATTAGAATAAAAAAAAAAATCAAATTGAGATCGTGCAAAACAAACGAATACTCAGTTGACATTCATTGAATATGGAGATCTCTCATATTACAAAAGTAGATGAATTCCATGCATGCGGTGTCATAATATAAAACAATCGCGTAAATTTCGGAATCCACAATAAATAGAATAGTGAAAACCGTAGATATACGACAATACAAAATGATGAGATTCGGAGGATCGGAGATAATCATTGACCAAGTTGAAAATATTTTCATAATATAATCAGTTACGGGTACTTTTGCCTCCATTATGTAGAGATTAGCAAAGATCAAAACACATAATCGATAGATGCCCGATCACAAGAGAATACAGAAATCCACTTAAAGCGATTGTTAGTTTAACATTATTTCCCACTAAAATCACGTTTAAATCAAGCTCGTGATGGTTTATGGATTTTTTTTTGTCCCAACCATACATTGGACAGTAGCCAATAAGCGTATAATAAATGTCTTTGCCGAGTGAACGAGTGAACAATAACATTGGCAGTTAGCCCATTTAGAAACATAAAAATTGAGTCAGAAGCTTGAGCTTTTAAATTTGACATAAAAATTTGTTTGGCAAAAAAATAAAATTTAAAAACTTTATAAAATTTATAAAACTTGTAAAATGTATAACATCTATTAAATTTACGGAATTTGAAAAATTTATAAAACTTACTAAATTTGCAAAATACAAAGAGTTATAAAATTTTATAGAGTGTATAAAACTTAAAAAGTCATAACATTTAAGACAATGCATCTAATTCATTAAATTTATAGATTACACATAACATATGAAATGCGTATAACCTGTATTATTTATAAAATTTATACGATATACAACACTTAAAAAATTTGCAAAATTCACAAATCGTAAAATACGCCAATACGCCATACAAGCTTCATACAATTCATAAAATTTATAAAATTCAAAAAATTGTACATAAAAATTCGTAAAATGTTACTAAATTCTTATAATTCATAAAAGTTCATAAAAACTCATAAAAGTTCATAAAATTTCATAAAAACGCATAAAAGTTCATAAAAATTGATAAAATTCATTCACAAATTCACAATTCACAAACTTCATAAAATTCATAAAATTTATAAAATTCATAAAAGTTCATAAAAATTCGTAAAATTTCACTAAACTTATATAATTCATAAAAACTCATAAAAGTTTATAAAAGTTCATAAAAACTCATGAAACTTCATTAAAAACTCATAAAAGTTCATAAAAACTCATAAAATTTCATAAAAACGCATAAAAGTTCATAAAAATTTATAAAATTCGTTCACAAATTCACAATTCACAAGCTTCATAAAATTAATAAAATTTATCTAATTCATAAAAACTCATAAAGTTCATAACAAAATCGTAAAATTTCACTAAATTATTATAATTTATAAAAGTTCATTAAACGCATAAAAGTTCATAAGAACTCATAAGATTTCATAAAAACGCATAAAAGTTCATAAAAATTCATAAAATTCATTCACAAATTCACAATTCACAGGCTTCATAAAATTCATAAAATTTATAAAAGTTCATAAAAGTTCGTGAAATTTCACTAAATTCTTATAATTCATGAAAGTTCATAAAAAAAATCGTAAAATTTCACTAAATTCTTATAATTCATAAAAGTTCATAAAAACTTACAAAAGTTCATAAGAACTCATAAAATTAAAAAGTTCATAAAAATTCATAAAATTCATTCACAAACCGTAAAATGCGCCGCATTCACAAACTTCATAAAATTTATAACATTCATTAAAGTTCATAAAAATTCGTAAAATTTCACAAAAATTTATATAATTCATAAAATTTATAAGATTCATACAAATTAGTGAAATTTCACTAAATTTTTATAATTCATTAAAGTTCATAAAATCTCATAAAAACTCATAAAAGTTCATAAAATTTACAAAATTCATAAAAATCATACAATTCATAAAATGCATAAAATCTGGAAAATGCATAAAATTTATAAAGCTCAGTCATGAAACTCATAAAACTTATAAACTTCACCAAATTCGTAAAGTTTGTAGAATTCGCTCAATTTATGAAATTTATAAAATTCATATAAAGAATCTGCACATTTTCCTAAATTTGTACAATTCACAGAGTATTTTAAATTCGGCAAACGCATATAATCCAAAAAAAATGTATAATAAAAAATTCGAATACATCTCAAAATTCATAAACATCACAAATTTCCAAAATTTCTTAAAATTAATATTAATATTCAAAAGATTTTAAATAATGTTGATCTTAAATTTCGAATACTTCTCCGTTCCTAATGAATTTTTCTTTAGCTACCGCGCTAAGCTTCAATGAAATTATTACATTGAATAATTTTGATATTACCATTTGAATAAGGATGTAGTAGCTTTTCCTGAATCATCTGTAGTCTTGGACATAACGAGGAAACAATTTCGGGAAATGTTATTTTTATGGTAATGAATGAAGAGTTCCTAACTCTGATGGCCATGAAATCAGCGTTGCTTAAAAAAACTTTTTCCGAAAATTGTTTGCTGTAACATCACGTAAGAAAAAATTGAAACATTTCCGAGATCTGCACAACTCGCTGGTCCAGAATTGATGTATAGTCCTTAGCTTTCTAAATGTAATAAAATAAATGTATCACTTTTTTAATTTTTTTTTTCCGTGACAAAGAAGGATATCACCAATATACGAAATGTCAACTTTTCTTGCAGACTGCGTAACCACAATACTCTGGCAAATAAAGTTCGCAGGACATATTCCGAAAATAGTAATGAAAGTTCGGCACTCATAGAATTTAATTACCGCATGTAAAACAATCATCCGCCTTTTCCAGATTTTAATAACTGTGTAGGATTACTTCTGTAACTGTCTATCATACTCATATTCAAACTTAAAAGATTTCTTCCCCTCTCCATACCCCAAAGCTCTAAGAAAACGAAAGCAAATGAATTTATACCTAAATGAAGTCATGTGCGCCCGTTCATCAATTGAAAATCAATTATAAAACATGTGAGGGAATCACTTTTTCGAGATGATAACGACCAAGGAAGCCGGGGGAACTGAGGCAATCAAGATATGAAACTATATATCATCCTCCGTCGTAAATGAAGTGCAAATTAAGCTTAAAAAGATTCCTAAAGAATTTAAACTCTTTTTTTTGTTTGTTCGTAGCTTTTTTCATATTCTTTAAATCGTTTTTGTAATTTGTACAATTTTGTTTTGTTTCTTCTACAAATTCTGTTGTCGTTTTCGATTATTTAGTAGTGTCAGTTTGATTGACGTCAACCTCACTACTGAACGTGGAATCGACCGAGCCGAAACCGGCCTCCCATCATCGTCTCTTCCTCACATTATCAGCATGGCAAAGAATACACTACTTGCGGCTCAATATGCATCTTAAGGGGATTATCAATGTTTGTTTTTATTTCTAATTAACAAATTCCATCTAATTTGTGCCATCAATTTTTGAGTGAAAAGAGGGGGAGGGAGGATGACGGGAGACGGAAGACAGCTACAACACAATTACAGAGAAATTGAAGACAAATTTGGAAAATTACCAGAAGAAATTATTTTGTTCAAGGTGCTTTAACGCATTTATCCAATCATTTGTTGATTAGTAAATTGTTTAAGAGACATGCTTAAGAATGTAATGACGAAGGGGCAATTTTTGTAATGCGACAAATATTTGACATCTGGTCTGATTACGTTGACCAATTTGAAGTTATCATCATACCATTATGATATCATAACCATATACAACAGTTAATCCTTACAAACTGAAAATTTTAAATTTCTTCACTTAGGTGTATAAGTTTAGACGGGGCCGTACAACTCTAAGTGACAAATGAACAACCTGTAAAAGCTCTATCGACGACACACGAAAAATATTTTCCGTGGTTTGTCAACACTAACAAAAAACGACGTTGAAAAGTTTGATATTAGCAATTTGTTGATAGCAATTTTTTTCAATTGTTTGGTTTTCCCAAACGTGGTGCGTCCTTCTATTTAAAACGTAGCACAAATTGGTCCGGGGACAAATTACATCGGAGTAAACATAAACTTAGCAGCAAACAATTTAAACATAATTTTACAATCAATTGAATGTCCTAGATGCAATAGGCAAAAGTATAACAAAAATGAAAATTTTGCAATGTTAAAACATTTACTCGCATATGCTCGATGGAGTCGAACAGGACTTATTATTTGATAAAAGTCAACTATTTTAGAGATGCATTGCTAGAGGTGCAGTCAGCTAAGAGAATACTATAGTTTACAGTAAAAAGAATTCCATTTCTTTTCCAATAAATGACTTTAGTAATCTACATCTCGCGTTGTATAAGTGTGATCGGGCAATGCTAGATGGCGTTATAAACATAAATTTTCGCACTAAATAAATTATTCAGACAGTTTTACAACTGCTTGACTCAGTATTGTGTGAGCTAGCGTCAAACATGGTCACCAGTCAAAGAGGAATTACAACACATTTTACAATTTTTCTTCAATAAAAGCAGCCAGGCAGCTTATGATGTGAACAGTATTTATGGACCCGATACTGGAACAGCCAAACACGCGTAATTTTCGTTTCGTCGATTCCGTTTCGGTTATTTTAATGTCAAAGATGTATCATGATCTGTAAGGCTAACTGTCGAAAATGACTACAAAATAATGGAAATCGTCAAGTTCGGCCATAATGTAAGCACTGTTTCGATTGTCCAGGGGCTAAATATTCCATAAAAAAATATTTGAAGCCCCTTGAATAAGGCTGGATCCAAAAAGAAGTTCGCTGTATGGTTGTCAAACGAGTTAACACAAAAACACACATTAACCGAATTTCCATCGACAAATCGTTGCTGAATTGCAACAAACCCCATTTCTTAAGCGGATGGTGACTGGTAATGAAAAGTGGATCACCTACAGCGTCGCATCACGTTAAGTCTGCGCATATGGTGATCGGACCCAGATTAACGGTCAAGAACATTTTGGTCTGAGTTTGATATCTACGAGCTGTTCAATAGTTGATGGACCATCTGAAGAAAGAACTCACTCAGCAGTGAATAGCTTTGGTAAATAGGAGAAGAATTGTATTCCATCAGGGCAAAGCTAAGCCACACACTTTGACACTGACTCGCCAGAAGCTCTGATAGCTTCGTTGGGAGGTTTTTATGCATGCACTTTATTGGCCGGACCTGCCACCAAGTGATTACCACCTGTTCCTGTTGCTCCTGTCTATGACGGATGACTTTGCTGACGCAGAATTCGCTCAAAAACAAGTATGTGAAAATCGGTTAACTCAGTTTTTTGTCGATAGGGACGAAGGTTTCTATGCGAGAGGCATTATTTTCATAATGGCAAAAATCATTTGGATCATTCTAGCTATGCTAAATAATGCCTTGAATGTCATGCAAAAATGATGGATTTTTTTTTCCTACACCATGTGTATTTTTTTGTATTTGTTTTTTTTTCATATTTTGTAAGCTGATAAAGATATGAATAAAATAAGGTCTTAACTTTAGCGAATCTTTAGGAATTTATGTTTAACTTCTAAAATGGTATCGTTCAAATACCCGTAAAAGTCACTTTTCTGGCAAGCGGTTCATAAACTTTTATATAAAAAACGGAAAATTCTCATAATCGAATTAAAATCACAAAATAAAGCAGCACCAAGCAAATAACTGTTCACCGTCCTCAGTCATTATCAGAAAAGGATCGACACTGTGGTGCCGCCATACGAGATTTGCATTTGTTTTTTCGTTTCAAACACCCATTCCAGTGATTTGAATTTATAGGGTTATCCATTTAGTGGTTTCAAAACCGTAAAAAGGGTAAAGGTATTAAAAGGTTTGCCATTTACGAATATGGATCGTTTAACAACCGAAAAACGCATACAAATAGTTAAAACTTGCTACAAAAATGGTGATTCAAACTCATTTCTCTCTCGGTGGTTACGTCAAAAAAAACAAAATTGTCGCATATGGGGCTCGAAGAACCCAGAAGTGATTGTGGAAAATCCATTGCATCCGAAAAAAAGGATTTTTTGGTGCGCATTATGATCTGGAGGTGACATTGGGCTGTATTTTTTTCGAAAATGACACTGGAGGAACCGTAATCGTCATCTCAAAGCGCTATGGCCGTATGATAACCGACTTTTTTTGGCCGGAAATTGAAGATTATGAACTGGGCGATATTTAGTTTCAACTAGAGAAGTTTGGCGATTTGGCGACATCGGTTGGCCAGCAAGATCATGCGATTTGACGGCGTTAGACTTTTTTTGTGGGGCTACGGCAAAGACCGTGTTTACACGAATAACCCCCAAACGTTGGAGTATTTGGAAACTAACATTCGTCCGAAATGTGCGAAAAAGTGGTCGAGAACTGCTTTAAAAGGATCCACAGCTGCAACCAATTCAGAGGCGGTAATTTTACATATTGGCACGGTACAAATATTATAATGGAATAATCGTTTCATCGAAATCATAGTTTTAT
This sequence comes from Philornis downsi, assembly GCA_019455685.1. Classification (NCBI taxonomy): domain Eukaryota; kingdom Metazoa; phylum Arthropoda; class Insecta; order Diptera; family Muscidae; genus Philornis; species Philornis downsi. The sequence goes on from JAHXMU010000668.1 coordinate 1,268,793, forward strand.
GAGTGTTTTATTTAACATTACTTTTGAGACAGAAAAATGGATAACCCTTTGTGACCGGCCATAACTCAACTCACACAACAATATCTTTTGTCAATTTCGCAATCTCGGCACGGTTCACATACAGATTATAGGATTTGTCGTAAACGACTTTTTAAATTTCATTTCATGTACGAAAGCTTTCACATTGTTATGTCAATGCCAGATAGATGATGGTGGTAGATCCCTACAGAATACGAGATATGCAGCGTCACCATGTAGGGCATTTCACTTGGCCGCAACACAAAACAAAACAAAAAGTCGCGCAACTTTTGTGTAATAAAATTTGCTGTCATTTGCGATTATTTTCACATATCATAATAGCAATTTATAAACAAATATCATATTCTTTTTATCACATTCAGATTGACAGACACTGTATGAATATGGAGAGAGAGAAAAAAAAGTAACACTGACTGATGTTCATACGTAACTGTTTTTAATCATATTATTATTATTATTATACTGCTGGCGTTGCTGTCATATTAAATTACACGTAGATAGCAACAAACTCATATGAGCCAAGATATTGTTTTCTTTTTTTCTTTATTTTTTTTTCTGTTTTTAGAGAATATAGAGAATTCTAAATGACATTTTTCTATTTATAGTAATGTAATTTCCCCCTTTTACTGCTACTCTCAAAGTTCTTTGGACGCATCTAATTTAGTCAATTTCATGGGAAATTTCTAATAAATGTTTTCGTTGCTTTCAAGTTCTTACGAAATTGACTTTCAATTAAATAATTTAATGGATTTTCTTAAGAAAATCACCAATTGTGTTCCAAGTTCTGAAACATTTCATGTTATTTTTTCTGTCGTTGTTGCAGGTGTTTTCGTTTCTATCGAAAACAGAAAAACAAAAGTGAAAATTCGTTGTTGCCATCAACGCCTTACAAGAGATGTAAAATCCAGCAGAACCAACAAAACCGAAAATTATACATTTCAGGTTTTTTTTTAATTTATTGCCAACAAAAATACACACAAAACAAATGTACAAAAGAAATATTAATAATAGGCGAACGCGACAAAAATGAGGCAATTTAATAAATTTATTACTTTATTTGTGTCCACACAAAAGTGTGCAATATAAAAATAGGAGCACCAAAAACTTTGACGAAATAACCAAATGGTGGCACCATAAATTCCGCGATAATAGTTTAATTGCAATAAATGAAATTTCCATGAACTTTGTATATCAAAATCAATCTGTTTTTATACGTGAAAGGAAGCTTTTAATTAAACCGATTAACTTTTGCACAGCTTTGAAGAATCTGATCATCATATCACAAGGCACAACAAACACATTCCATTCAATTGATAAAATTTTTTCATCAAATCCACAAATAATATCTCGCTTATTACATTTCGAAGATGAGCGCGCCAAAACCATCCATTACAAGTAATTCCTTGTAAAACAACTTATACCGCCTCAGAATACGATATATTTTTAAATCTAACTTCAACAACTTTGGTGTAAGACTGTCCCAAAACCGTAGAATAAGTAGAATAAAATTTCATATTGAAATTTTGATAGTTGAATCGATTTTTGTATATCTGCTTGAACTTTCTATAAATACTTTCTTTTCATAGACGATAAGAAATATTTTCTTGGAAAAATAATATCAATTGCTGGAACTGAACTTTCAGTGGAAATGGAACACATTCCAGAAAGTTTTGCTGATTGATTTCAATAGAATTGCATACAGTAAGCCGTAGTTTACACTTTCAGAATTACCCAAACAAAGTTCTTGAAACAATTTTTAAAGTTAACAGGGAGGGAACATTTTATAGGTTACTTTGGGGTATCAATTAATTATATGATTGGAAAAATGTTTGAATTTTAAAGTTCGATACTTGGTCTCAGACTGCTATGTGTAAACTTTCCATAAACACCGTGCAATACAAGTTTCATTTTGTTTTTCTCAAACAGGAATTTAATAACAACCATGTTTTATCCACTTTTGAGAAAAGGACACATCTTAGAGTACATCTTTCAATTCGGCCCCAATTTTCCGACATCTCAATTTTTAGTGAGGTGAATAAACTCAAATATCGAGAAATCATTAATCCACTACTTAGAAAAACTAAACCAATGATGCGATAAAGGTCTGTATTCTCCGATACAAGTACAAAACTTTACCCCGCTGAACTTAAACGCGATCGCACGAGCATTTGTAAGAACTGTCTCAGAAATAATTGACAAAATCCATGAAGTAGTCGTGAACGATCGACGAATGGAGGTATATGAAATTGTATATCAAGTCAGCGAGAGGGAAATACACTGACCAGGTATTGCCATATGAAGGAATTTATTTCCAGATGGTTGCTGCGTTTGTTGGAAAGACAGCCTGGCCTCGGAATACAATTGTTCTAAACAAGAGTTAAGTTTAAATTGAATTAGATTACCCAAATGATAATTTTTTCAAGTAATCGGACTCAAAGACTTAGTTTGGTATTGCTTTAAAAAATTTTATATTACTACTAATGTAATCACTTATAGGTTGAGATCCTAAGAAGAAACCTAAGGGGGAAAAGAACCCCAAGGAGGCCAAGGTTGGTCTGTCAGCTGATAAGAAGATGGAGACTGGGATATCCGGGATATCTTGAAAATGTCAAACAATACTGAGTCAAGCAATCACAAAACTGTCTGGGTATATCTCTAGTACGAAATCTTAATCTTATCTTTCTAACGCCATCTAACGTAAGCAAATCGAACTTACACAAATACAATATATAGATTACGAAAGCCATACATTGGAAAAATAATGCATTTCTTTTTACTATACCTTACACCAGTGTAATTCAGATTGAAAACTGATGTTACTTTTTAGACGTCGTACTACGTTTACTTTTGAAATCATTCTGGGAGCTGAGAAATAAGCGGATTAAACCCTTTTTTACACAGTCATCAGTTTCGGGTTAAAATAAAAATAAGTCAAACGATTTTCTGTTACCCTGTTCGATCGCCCCTAAGTATACCTATAGAATAATTATTGGCATTGCTGATATACATACATAAACCATCAGCTTTTGTTCTTTGTTCTGTTGCTTGTTCTTTTTTCGTAATAATTTTGTTGCCTGACTTTTTTCCGGCCACAGGTGATTTCTTAATGCTGCCTATTGCTCATTTTCACCTACCCGGGCTGTTTTTAGATTTAAATACTTTGAACGATGACTTTAGTTAATGTCATTTCTATTTGACAAACAATTTATAATTAGTATATAATACTATTTTACCTAAATATACTCTACTAAGTATATTGCTGTACATGTTTACTGTATTTGCAGCTGGTGCTGCTGCTGCTGTTTCACCGTTGCCGATACGTATATTTTGTTTTCAATTGATTTCTGGTGCCAAAATGTCTCTGAAAGTTGGCCCGTGACTACAAAGAAGCCCCTTCCATTTTGCGCCCTGCTATAGTCTAGTCTACTGTTTTTTTGTTTTATGTTTGGGTTCATTCGTTCGTTCGTTTCTTCGTTTCAATACATAATGAATTTGTCGTTGATTGCATTTTACAATCGGTTTGGTATTTCTTCTCCGCCCTCCCTACATTCCCCCATCTAGTTGCTTTAATTTAGTTTAATTCTCATTTATTGTTATTAGTATCACATATATGTGTAGCTGCTTATAGTAACAACAATAATTGTTGTAATTATATCAACAAATGTTTGCTTGCGGTTTGATTTCTATCGTCCAAGTTGAAGTCGCTGTCGTCGTCGTCGTCGTCGTAGTCGTCGCCGCCGCCATTACATTGTTATTGTGATTGTTCTCGTGTTGGGTGTTCATAATTATACAATTTCAATATAATTTCGATGAGTTTTTCTTTTTTGCTTAATTGACATGTAATGCCATCATCTCCGTATGGGTGGAGCCGGTTTTAGTTGTCTCTGTGGCGGCCGGTTGTAAGTTGTTAGTTCTTATAAGTCATTGTTAACTTGATTAAATTATTATCGATATTCTCTACATTAACAAGTATCTCGTAATAGAGGAAAATTATGTGAAATTTTTTGAAATTATGTGAATATTTCATGCTTATAGATAGAATGACTACAGAGGAAATAAAAAAATGTTTAGTACAATTTTTTTTAAGAGATAATAAATTTGATAAGAAGTTGATTTATAAGAGTTGGGTGATAATAAAGATATGTATGAAATGTTTTGAGTAAATTGAAAAGATTGAACGTAAACCATAGCGCACTCTGAAAGCCATAATAGAAGCAAGCTGACTATTTGCTTTGCTGATTTCGAGGATTGGAAAAATTTTGGCACAAGTGTTTTGTTTCCAGTAAGAATACTTTGTAGGCGATAAAACAGTTTTGGACGAGCAAAGATTTGTGTGACTAAAGCTGCTATTGCTTTTTGGGCGCAGTTGATTTTTGTTCAATTTTTGTTATTGGCTAACGAACGGAAATTTCCTGCAAAAAATATATATGCGCACTACTGTAACTTTAATGGTCGTGCGTAAAAGTACTCAGTTTATAAAGTAACTTCTAGGCAAGAAAATGAAAAATCGCTAATGATAAACAGCACATTTTGATAAAACAAATGCGCCAAATTTATATAGTCTAAAAATAATTGAAAGGAGTCCATTCCATTCCAATCAGTCAGAATTATGCAATTATTTTCTATATCACCTTCAACTTAAATTCTCAACTTAATACAATTGAAAATAGCATTAAAGTTATTGTTAGCCAGAAATGGCCTACTTGCTAATGGCTGATGTTGCCATATTGTGTTATTTGAGGGGTGCAACTGTCAAAACGCACGCAGAACTGCACCTCAAACAACTAAGTAATAATTCCTGATGCGGTAGGCATTACTGGGTGTATAAGAACGAATGGGTGTCTAAACACTTCATAGCACATTCACCCACACACGTCGGATGAGTTGTAACACGGCGGAAATGAACAGCAATTTCGATGGGCAACAAGGCAACATTTGTTTCCGTTTAACATTTTCTTAATGCTATTAATTGAATTATTGAATTGAATTGCGGCAACTGAATTATTGTTTAGCGAACTTAGAGATTGGCAATTAGCAAAGTTATTTCAATGAAATTTAATCTTTAGAAAAGATACCAAAACGGGAAAAGCACAATAGGAAATATACTTGATGAATAAATTGAATACGATTAAAAACTGATAATAATATCGACTGCACGTGTTACCGATATATTACTTTGTTTCCTTATTTTATTAAGACATTCAATATTATGCAATTTCTTGGTGGCAGTTATTTATTATTGTTTAACTTAGGAATTTTAAAATTATTTCTTTGGCATTTTTCCAATTACAACAGATCAATTCATTGTTACCCGATTTTACACAGAGTAAAAGAGCTAATGTGAAGTCTATTAGAACTGCAATTTCCCAACGGTCCCGAAATCTGCAAAACTAGGAGCTGAAGTGCCAAAACAATCACTATACGACAACGAATTGTTTCGGACAATAGAAATTTCTTCATATAGGTTTAAGTAGAGGAAATATCTTTTATGTTTATTTAAATATGGGAAATTTCCTCTATAATCTAATGACGGGTTTCTCTCCAAGGGAAACTATGAAATGAAATCGCAAACAATCTCCGACTACTCTAAAATCATATTAGCTGCTATAAGCTATCGAATAACTGACTTCAGAAGTGGCCGTCTATCCATATGTCCACAAGAATGTTCACATCATGTAAAGGTGTGATCATCTTGGAAATAATATTACTTTCGACAAATAAAGCATAATGGACAGTATGCTATGATAAACAACTAAACTTCCATACTAGACATTCAATCTAAATTTGTTGTCAAATCAACACGAAAAGTTAAGCGCTATTTAATAAATGAGTCCCGCATGCATTGTCCCCGATATGCATCAGTTTGTGATTTAAGAACGTTTATTAAAATCACCTCCACCTCTCTTAAGTAATCGTTTGACGGAATGTGTTTGCGTATTATTTATAAAATCCTAAACTGTTCATCCCATTGTGATGCAAATTCTTTTAACTCAGTTACTGTTTAAAAGGTGAAAAAACATATTTATTGAAATGAATTGCGCTCCATCTCTCGTAAGTCCGATATTCACCATATATATGTATAAATGTTACTCTATTCCTAACGAACATCGGTACAAATATGAAATGGTTAATTGTTCGTTTCTTTTGGTCTTCATATATTTCCAGACCACAAAATGTATAACAAAAAATGTGAGCAAAACGCGAAATGAGGTAAATGCTATATATATAATATATGTATATAAGGTATATGTATATATATATATATATACCTATGCACAGAGACTTGCCACGCCCTGATCGACCCACACAACTGCAATAAACATTTCGAGTACTCTGTGTACTCAAAAGATCGATGAGTGTTTCAAGGCAACATTTGAATAAACACCTATTTTATAGCGTCATAGTTAATGTCCTCTTATTCGCAAAATCTGGTCTGCAGATACCACATAAACCAGGTCCGGGTAGTATAATTTTGTGGAGCCCAAAATAACCATATTTTTTGAGACACTTAAAAGCAAAAATGTTCAGCCAGTGTTCACAACTACAGTCATAATAATTAATAATTAAGTAGAGGACAATAGGTAGGTCACATATTTGTCACTGAAATAATTACCCACGACACCTGTCGTAGATAATTTGTATTACTTAAGTAGCCATCACCGACTCATAGACAACAAGCAGAAAATGATTTCCCATAATGATAGGAATGATATAAAAGTTCGTTTCGAACACACCCCCAATTTGAGTTTTATACTCAACAGTCGCCACTTATCGTGCATTAATTCAACTATTATTCATATATAGATATCGAAACTTTCACCGTTATATATATGTGGGAGAGGATTAGAGGGTAACAACGAGCGATCTCCTTATACACGAGTTAGTGTTCAATACGACGTGAAGATGTAAAGACGTATATCAGACGACGCTAGTTTTGATCGTTTTTATCACTATTTTCATACCATTTTTATTCCTTTTAAAATCATTAAATACATATTCTATGAAATAAACTTTATGTGAAATAAACTATTATTTTGTTTGCTAAAAAATACCATATATATAAGCAAGAAACCTTCACATTCTTGTAGCAATCAGATGGAGTATTTGTAAAACTCACAGACATCTCGTTATATGATTTAAATTCAATCAATATATTGATTGATGTATTGGTGTTTCTGTTTGTCTAAAATACCAACGTATGAAAGAGATTTCGCCACAGGAGCAAAGTTTAACTAATTTTAAATTAAATTCTTTCTCACCTGCTAAATTTTAATAATTCTGTTCCTTTCCCAAGTATACCTGTCCTAAAGATCCAAAAGGTTTCTAGGAATAAATTTAAAATGAATATCATTCACTCTGATATTCCACATATTTGTCATTTAATCAACTCTCGAGAAACTCCCAATCTCGCGACACCTATCGTATATAATTTGAACCACTTTAGAAACCATAAGTAGTCTATTATCATAATAGCATGATCGTTATAAAAGTCTGTACAGGGCACATATAAACTCATATATACAAAGTCAACTCTAACACAACCCCTAGAAGATCAATTGAACTATTATTCGCATACAGATATAGAAACGCTCAACGTTACACAAGCAACAAGCAGTCATAATTTGTCGTAATCGGATGAACGGCCTACACAGAAGCTACAGAGGTCTGTCTTCTTGATTTAAATTGTATTTATCGTATATATTCGCCTACAGTTCATAAAGCAATATTTCATCGATTTAGAAGCAAAATTCTTCCTCATCTACGAGTATACAATTCTATCGGTTCAGCTCTACTGAAATTTTTCTATTCACAAATTTGAATGATGATGAAAAAACTCTGAACTGAAGTAACAAAACTTATCATTGGAAAATTCTCTACTTCAGCGAATCATTGCTATGAGTGAATCGCTTATGTATCATTTCAACATCTTTTTTTTTTACAAATAAACTTATGAAACATAGTTTGAACACTTTTTAGATTTGTTGCATTTGTGAGCTTTTTAAATGATCATTTATTAAATTTTTCCAAAATTTAAAGTTGTTCTATTCCATTTTCATTTCAGTTGCCAACAGCTGTTTTCAATTCATTTCTTATCCTCTAGTAATTTTATGGCCATACAAATTAATGAATTCTACCGTAATGACGAATAAACAAAGAATATGAATCAATTCCAAGAGTATCCAATCAATAAACGAGCATGAATGGAGAATAAGAGAGAGAATGCTATGGGGGTAGGGAACATAGTAATGACTGATGGATACATTGATCTTTATATTTATAATATATACAAAAATGGCAAAAATATTATATTTATAATTATTGCTGTACACACAATGTTATCAATAAAGAATAAAGAAGTGCCTTTGTGTAACAATGATTTTGCCATCACTCACTTGGCCGGTCACGTAGTCACTAAGTCACTCACTTGCTCGCATTTCATTTATTACGAACGACGTGAAGTATACCATATGATGATGAAATTTATTGGCATTCTGACAAATGTTGCGGCTTTCTTTGCCCTCTTCTCATAAATTTTTACTTAAGCAAATAGTTTAAGGCGATAAAATATGGAGAATCATAGAAACGTTTTATAATTTACAAAATGTAGCATAAAATTGTATATTCTTTGAAAATTTTTAGACATTCTTTTGGCATGGAAATAATATCAGTCATATGTCCCTGGGTTTAATGTTAACTGATCGATTCTATGTAACACAAAATAATATCGATCAAATAACATATTTGTTGGTAACAACTTTGTAAAATGTTACCACAAGAACTATTATCACTATGGCAATTGTAACCAGCAGTGGCAGGATGGTCTCAACACGCGTCTATTGCGCAATTGCCCGCCGGTTCGAACTCGAACTTCTCAAACTCACGTTCAGAGTCGTTGCTAAGTGAAAATTTGAATTTAAGCTCACCGAATGTGAGAAGCTATACCATAACCTGTCCTTAAGATTCAAGAGAATTTGTTTCAGTGTCATTCATAAAAAACGAATTCCATTATAAATCACACCATTTAAAATAAAATTAGAATCTTTGTAATCTATATCTCGCGATTTATAAATGCGATAGGGCGACGCTAGATGGTGTTAAAAAGATAAGATTACTGGCTTAAAAAACTGCTCAGACAGATTTGTAATTGCTTGACTCAGTATTGTTCGAGCGCGAGCCAAAAAGGGACGTCACCAAAGAGAAAATACGACAATATTTTACAGCCAATCTCTGGGTGGCCAATTGCTAAAATGTTGATATAAATAATGGAAATCTCCAAAACCGAAAAATTTTGCACAATAAAGTCCATGGTCGCTGCAGAAAAGGCGGTCCCAAAACTTGCAGACTTAACAAAGAAGTTGGGAAAAATTGTCTATATTTTTCAACATAATATCCTTTTAGCTCGATACATTTTTTCCAGCGATATTCAATAGCTTCTATACCTTGTTTACAGTAAGAACTGTCACACTCCTTAAAATAGCCATCAACCATAGATTCCACCTCTTCATTGTTGGCAAATCGAGCGGTTTTTTTCAAGTTTGGAAATAGAAAATAATCCGAGGGAGCTAAATCTGCCGAATAAAGCCAACCTTAATTCATTAATTTTGGCCATTCATTAATTGGCAATAGTGGATGTGTGGACTGGAGTATTGTCTTGATGAAACAACACTTTCTTTTTCGCTAAATGCAGTTTTTTTCCATGATTTCATCACCTAAACGCTACAATAAATTAGCATAATATTCGCCTTTCTGATGATAATCAATAAAAATAATCCCATACGTGTATCCCAGACAACAGACACCATAACCTTGCGGATGGAACCGTCTTCGCCTTCTTTGGACACGATTCTCCCATTCCAATGCACTGCTTTGATTGTTCCTTTGTTTCAGGTGTGAAGTGGTGGACCCATGTCTCATCCATGATTTTAAATCGATGCACAAATTCGGCTTTATTGTGATGAAACATCGCCAAACACTCCACTGAAACGTGCTGGTTTCATATGGTTTCACTTCACGATGCTGGTTTGCTCTATTGAAAAAGCAAGCGCGGCACTCATCTTGCGTATAGCTTTCTCATCTTCAAATTTTCGGTCAATATACGATGTATAGCACATTTGAAATGGCTATCATTTCAACTAGATCACGCACCTTCAGGCCACGATCTTGCAATGCCATCTTGTGGATTTTCTTAACCGTGTTTGGCGTGGACGGCCATTACAGTCGTAAATGAAGGAACACACTCCCCCAGAAATGAGACCTTTCAAATGGAAATATTGAATTACATAGCGGTGGCCCATTTCTTTCATGTTTATAAATTCACTGAGATCGTTTACTTTTGATGGCGCAAATAAAAATACTAAAAAACGTGGCGCTTTGCAATTTAAAAAATATGTTTTATAAGGTTGCAACTTTTCACCAAAATATTTTTTTCCAACTGCTGGTACCATTTACACGTCAACTCGGCTCGTTTTGGGACCGTCCTCGTAGAAAACTCCGTAGAAAAAACAAAGTTTTTTAAACACTGTCACAACTTTGTGTGATGATTGGAAAATATAAAAGCGTTGTATAATAGGTAAGAAGCCGTCACGAAAAGAATTTGTCATTGATCACAAGGTTCACTCACCGGAATAGAAGCTCTCAATGTTACATAAGCAATAAATAGTCACAGTTTTGCTGCAACTGGATGAACGGTATAGGATCCCACATAGAACATATAGAGATCTGTGTATCTTGTTTAAATTACGTTTATACATGTGGCTGTTCGTCCAGAATCCCAACTAGTGGATAGGAAATCGTCACATAAAATTTTTCCATCAGATTATATGAGAAATCCTATCTCATCTGTTGTCTTTTAAGGATTCAACTCCGCTTAAAGTTCTACTTTCTTCAAGCCAGATGCTGTTCATAGCAATATGTTTGAAATGAAAAAAACCCAGTGTGTATCAAAACAAAATAATATGGTTTTGAGATATAAAAATGAAATTCCACGAGTGTTCCACAAAAATATTTCTTGCGACATCTATCGTTTATTATCGGTACTAATTTAGAAATCTTTACGTAGTAATAAACAACAAGTTGTCAGTATTTTGCCTAAATTGCAGGAGCGTTAAAGAAATGTGCACCGTACATCCAAACAGCAACAATATAATTTTTATATAAAATATTTGGATATTTCGCGCGTCTTCTCTCAAACATTGGCCTAACTATTATTCTCTTAAACGAGTAGATATAGACAACCTCACCTCTACATAAACAACGCAATCGAGTCAACACTTTGGTAAAAATATCAGTGCAGAAATGCCTTATATTAAAGTTATGACTATCAATAACTCCTCATAATCATATTTGTGATCACGTTTTAATCCACATCATATCATACGAGTACATCGCCTGCATTGCCGGGTGGATGGGTTCCAACACTCTAGCTAGAAAAGGCCTTCGATAACGAATTCGATGGCTGGTGGAAGGGCTTTTGAAACACGTGCAGCGTGTAATACAAGTATATATTTATTTTTGTAAGCGAAAGTTTCGAAGCTTGAGTCAAATAAGTATCACTCGAGGGACGTTTTGGTTTTTGCCTTAAACTTAAAATAATCTAAGGCTGAAGCTTGTTAAAAAATGTATATCTTTGCAGTGAGTTTTAATAGAGTGAAAAACGTGTCAAGCATCATTGGAGACCTGTAAAAATGTTGGAAAATGTCGAATTGGAGGCATTGCTGGATGAAAATTTACATCAAACTCAAAAGCAGATTAATTGGTCGTAACTCAACATCCACGATCAAGGCAAACATCAGATCAGATTGCTATATTGTGAACTATTGCAACTAGATGGAGCCATCGCAAGAGTTAACTAGCGAACGCAATGGTGAGTTTGAGACGAGCATTGGAGAAAAAACAATGATAATATGAACAAAAGCACGAAAAGGCGGCATAAAAAACATTTGCGGGAAAATAAATTCGAATTTATAGCAAAATAAACAAACTATTCCTCCAGATATAAGCTTATGCAGAGATATTGTCAATAAAAAGTTATTAAAATTGCATATACGATTCTCAGAACATACAAATTAAAACTTTATAAAAAAAAAAAGAAAAACAAAAACAAAAAATTATTTTCGCCCATTGCGACCAAACGAATAATTGCTCCAGGTTTGAAATTATGCATGAAATTTCCTTTCAATTGCATTATTAAATATCATTAAATTGCAGACAGCATAGGCGGACGAATAGCTATTTCGGTATTCTCCAAAATATCATCTTTAGCGCCCTTAGCTATTTTTGATTTCTCGAACATCATTGCCACCTTAAAGGAGGATCTATAACTTCACAAAACAATTAACAAGTCTTGCCCAGCAATACAAAAATGTCCTCAACGAAGAGCACAAGTCAAAAATAACTCAACTATCGCAAGTTCTTGTGTATGCGTGTGCTCAAGAACCAAAATCATATTACATTGAAGATCGACAATGAATTCAAAAACGAATTTTGTATTATGTTATGTTTCTGCCCATTTCCCTCAAAATTAATTGAAATTCTCTTAAAATTGCCAATATTATGTCGATTTAATAATTTTGTTACAATTTCTTTTAAGTATAACTTTTGCTAATTCAGTATATTTAACATTTCTGTTAAGTTAATGTTATGTTAACTTAGCGTATCCGCTACACCAACATATCCTTTTATTGACATTTGTGTTATAAATAAATACTTTCGTTAATTTTCATTTTGATTTAGTCATTCAGTTCATTTAATCAAACGGAGGAATAATTTAAGCGCTATTAGGTTCCAAGCTATATAAAATGTATACAAATTATTTTTCAGAATCCAAATCCCGTTTACGAAATTTTCCAGGTTTGTAAACAGTATGTAGGGTGATTACAAGGCCCTGGGATGAAGCACCGAAAGAAAAAAGGCCTGAATCGGTAAATCACAAAGGCTCGATTTTCTACCACGACAATGCTATTTATCACGCAGTTTTGCAGATTCGGCAAAAACTATTTGAGCTTGGATCATCCTCCTTATAGACCTGATCTTCGAATTTTTGATTTATTCTGGAATCATTTTTTAATGGAAAATCTTTTAATACAGATGAGTGAGGACATAAAAACCAATCTGTTCCAATCTGGAATTAAAACGTTTTCTGGCCGATGGCTGAAAGTCAATGAACAAAACAGCACTTAAAATTTATTATTTCAGGATTTACCTGAAACTGCTTCCTTGTCAACTCAATAGATTAGTTTAGTGGCCTGGTCCAAGTTACCTGCTAAATGATAATTATCACGGCCTAAGAGAAGATCATGGTAGAGCGAACTTTCCGCTTTATAGATTTAGTGCCATATAATGCCACTTAGCAATCAGTCACGTGACTGCTTTCGATCCTCTCCGATTCGTCACAGACATTCAATGGTAAATATTCATTTTGGTTTTCGAGATATCTATAATCTATAATATAAAAATGAATCGCTAAATGTGTTGGTAAGCGCATAACTCAAGAACGCCTGGACCAATTTGGCTCAAATTTTTTCTCAATTGTTCGTAATTGTCTGGAGAAGGTTTTTACGAAAGAAAATTTTGGGAAAACCCTCCGGAAAAGTCGGAAAATTGAAAAAATCGAAAATAGATTTTTTTGTATGGAATTTTGTGTGCAATTGTTCCGGAATGTCTTTTCGAATGGCAAAATAGAAAACGGTTAGTGAAAAACACGAAAAATTCCGGAAAAGCGTGAAAAATTTCAATTTGTTTCGACGAAATTTTGCATTTCATCACATGATTTGATGATTTTGCGCGATATAAAAGTGGAAAATTCGTTGTGAAGCTCGGAAATTTCGGAAAATTACGAAATTTATTGTGACAAAATATGTTTTGCGTGAATTTTGGGTGGAGAAGTTAACGAGACAAATAACAGATGGCGCTGTGCTGCGTTCAATGCTGAAACTGAGCGCAATTTGACAGCTGCACTTTTCGCATTGTGATTTTCTATTAAACAAATGTGCTATTTTTCTTGCTGCAATTGATTCGAGTTTTGCGTATTATTACACTGAATTCGGATACTCATATATCGCGTATCACATCCATTAACGGTACGAGCAGTACGATCAATTGAAATTTAGTGCAATGTTTATCAATTCGATCATTTTTTCAGAAAATAAGTTTGCGTGTAAAAAGTGAGGTTACCTTATTGGAGTGAGGTTACATTTATTGCGATACATTCATATCGTAAGTTTTTTTTTTTTTTCAAAAAAAAATTGTCTTTTTAATAGGATTAGTCAAAAAGGACTTTATTCCATTTTAGGGAGAGTTATTTGACTAATGCCACCTATTAGACGATCAAATCGTGGACTTCGTACACGTAGTGCAATAATTAGTCAGAAAGTCCGTGATAATCAAATGCAAGAGGAACGCGCAGAACATAATGGATGGAGACGTGCCCATATTGCACAAGTTCACGCTGCACAATCACCACCTCACATCGTTCACATCGTCGAAGGAGGAACTCATCACCAAAGTGTTCCCCGGCATTGCACAAAATTATAAAAATCTCGATTGGATTAGTGAAAGGGCAATACCAGCAGCGAAGAATAAGGACGTCGATAACTTGAATTTGATTATTCAAAGTCAAATCGCTGGGGAACTGCATTCGTACAAATCCGTTGACAGCGTGACCGAAGAGGATGAAGCGACAAACTATCCGACGGAATTTTTGAACTCGCTTGATGTGCCAGGAACACCGCGGCATAATTTACAGCTGAAGGTAGGATCGACCATAATCATGTTGCGGAATCTGAATCATACGAAATTGTGCAACGGTACGCGGTTGTCCATCAAGAAACTGATGAACAATGTGATTCAAGCGACGATTATAGAGGGCAAATTCAAAGAAGAAGAAGTCCTTATTCCACGAATTCCGAGAAATCCAACTGATCTTCCATTCCAATTTAAGCGGATTCAGTTTCCCATTCGATTGGCTTTTACGAAGACAATAAATAAATCGCAAGGCCAGTCGTTGGAAGTCTGGGGGATTAATTTCGAATTTCCCTGTCTTTCGCACGGTCAGCTGTACGTTGCCTGTTCGCGTGTTGGGAAACCGTCTTCGTTGTTTGTTTTTGCGCCGGAAAACAAATCAAAAAACATTGTTCATCATATCGCTCTCTACTCTATCGCATTGAAATTTGAACTATCTGTGTTTTATTATTACTCGAGAATTTATCTGAAGGCGTTAAATTGTGGCGAGTCGAAGTTCGCCGGGTCCGCTAGTCTGAAATAAAAATTAGTACCCACGTGTCTCCTCAATTTATTAGTTTGTTTTTTTTTTGTTTGCCCTGGATTCTTAATTAACCAATTATTTATTCCACTACTTTTTTTAACGTGATTCTAATCAATTTTTGAACTTAACATTTATTACAATACAAAATTTCTTTTACTACACTAAATTTTTCTTCGATTTTTTGTACAGCTAGCGAAAAAACAAAACTTAGACTGTTATGGTAACATGTTGCCAGATGGTATTATTGAATTTTTCAAATTTTTTTAAACGCTTATCCAAATCTTCGAGCTTTTTCTGAACTAAAGAAAATTTCTGCTCATAAATGCCCACAACGGCCTTAAATTCACGTCTAAGTAAATCAACTTCGGAGGCCTCCATGCCACCGTTTTCTTTTTCGTCAGCTTGATTCAATTGTGACGACAGATGGCGGAAACTCCGATCACTTTGAGGCTCGTCATCCATCTCTTTTTCATTATCAATTAGGCGATACATGCATTTAATGCCTCCTATATATTCGCCCGGAAAATCCTCATCATATTCATCCAGGGTATAGGAGATTTCGAAGGGCCTGATAACCATGTCCATAAGTAATTGCAAATTGTAACAATTCCAGTCGTTGTGATGGATAAAAAAATGCTGTAACTTTTCGAAGTACTGAAATTGTAGTGGATCGATTTGTTGCAAACGATTGTAGGAAACATTTAAGGATTTGAGTCTTTCGGGCGACTGTATGACGGAGGGTAGTATAGCGCTCAAACTGGTATTACTAAGATCCAGACGCTCCAAAGAATCGGCCTCCCAGAATTGGGGCAAATATTCCAGATGGGGATTATCTGATACATCAAAGTATATGAGATTGGTAGCCTTTATCAGAGAAGCCACCTGCTCCAAGGAATTGTCTTTGAGCCTTAGGGTTTCTATGTTTTCGGGCTGGGTGAAATATAACTCCATAATGTGATTATGCTGCAGATCCACATTCTTTGCCTTGCCATAGATGTTAACGCGCGTGAGGGAACAATTAGTGGCCCATAAATTATCCACATGTATATTGCCCACCAAGGACTGCAGAGGCCGGTTGTGCGACAAATCCACATAGTCCATATATTTTTGATTTTGAAACGCATATTCGCCTAAGGACTCCAGGTAATTCCTTTGCAAATTTAAAGTTGACAAGCGGGGGTTATCGGCAAAGGTCTCATCGTAAATGACTCGCAAGCGATTATCGGCCAAGTTAAGTTGTTGCAGTGCCGGCAGATAAGAGAAGAGGTTATTGCTTAATGTCTCCAACCGGTTACCGTGCAAATCGAGCAGGAATAAGTGTGGCAGACCCTTAAACGACTCACGATGCAACGTAGTAATTTCATTGGAGTCAAGGAATAGAAATGCTAAATTTCCGGCATTGCTGAAGGTCATGGGTTTGATTTCCCTCAAACTATTGTCCGATAGTAGCAAAATCGATAACTCATCGGCATTGAGGAAGTTATCCCAGGTCATGTGTTCTATGCTGCAGTTACGCATATCCAACTCCTCGATTCTCACACTATAGAACAGATTCAAAGGAAAGTTGGTAAACTTGGAGTCGACAAATCTCAAAACTCCATATTTGGGGGGATCCTTGATGACATACGTATTACGGGAAGTGAAGCGCACATGTGGTTTGGCTTGAAAGAATACTACCTCGCGGGGGTCATCGTAAATGAAATCATTGCAAACGCCGTCCATACAGTTTGCGCTGAGTATGGAGATATCGGTTTCCTTTAAAATACGTATGCGGGATTCGTCCTCCTTCTTCTCCTCCTCTTCCTTCTTCACCTCTTCCTTCTCCTTCTCCTCCTCCTCTGCTTGCGTCTCGGCGGTTTCTGCTTTAATCTCATCTGTTATAGTCTCATCGGCTTTAGTTTCATCAGCGTAATCCTCATTTTGAACTTCTTCAACAACCACTTCCGTTTTCGTTTCAGCTTTTATGGGTTTGGCCAGCCCCAAGATCATTAAGATCATTAGGGCTGTTAACGCCAAGATTACTTTCATGTTGTACTTTAACACACTGTTCACCCGTTCGCAATCGTTGCCGTTTTGTCTCGTTCCAGCTATTCGTTTCGACGTTTGATTTTTAACTAAACTCGTTATTTGTTCATTTGAAATTAGATTGGTTTGCTCCCGTTCGGGCACTTTTGAAACGCTGGACTACACAAATTTCGTTTGTTGTTATTATTGTTATTATTTGCGTTCTGTACATATATATATATATAATATAAATTAAATTCTCCTATTTTTCATGTGTGATTATTTCAGAAATGGAAAAAGAATCACCAGAATAATTATATGAAGGAATACACAGTGGCCGATGAGCTTCTGGTTGGTATACGAAAATAAAAAAACAATACTGAAATATTATTATATACATTTGGGTTTTTCTAACAATAAAATAATTTCATGATTAATTCAAACTGCCGCATGCCAAACGAAGTATGCGCTAAAGGGCGAGTGGGAGAGGGAAGAGATCACACGGGTGATGTTTGCATACGCTATGATTTATTTAGTGAGTATCTGTTACGGTTGCTCTTCTATATTTGCTGTACTCTAAATGACCTCCACCTATGTCAATGCTATCGCCTAAAGGTTGATGGGAGAAGGGGCTAAGAGAGAAGGATGCTAAGAATAATGACAGGCACATTGTCCGATCGTTATCATCATCGCTGCCCCAGAATTATCTGCGTTACAAGCACGAACTTCCAAACGATCATGGCGAATCAATATCGAGCTTCCATTTTTGCATTTCCAAATGAATTCGAAGACAAAAAAAAAAAAAAAACAAGCAAACAAACAAACCTCTAATGATCATTCATTGTTCAGCGCACAATGTGAATTTAAATTTATTGTTGTATTAATTCAAATTAATCGAAATTACATGCGATGATCGCAAGCAATAGAACTGCGCCTGGTGCTAAAAACAAAACTTATCGGTTTTGGCCCGCTGTAGTAAACAAAAAACAAATTCTTTTGCGTCCCATGAATAAGATGTGGGAGAGCTTCTCACATTCAGTCAGCTTACACGCATTCCATTTTTAAACGGGGCCTACAATTTAACGGCGATTCCGAACGTCGCGGTTTGAGATGCATTTACAAGGCATATCGATTATTCGATTACTCGACTGCTCGAAGTATTCGTCAGACACATTGAGGTGACCTTCGCTCAAATAATGATTTGTGGGTCTTCTATGCGGAATTGAACCCGCAATCATGCCAATGATAATCGCGTGTAACAGGAATTCTTAACCGTATACCTATAGTTTAAAATGTCCCGAGTTATCCATTTTTAGGTTTCAAAACTAAGGTTAAACAAAACACTCATAAAGCTATGATTTCGATGAAACTTTTATTTTGTAATAATCCTTGGACCTTGCCGTTATGTACGAAATACAAAGCCATTTAAATAGATCGGTTGACGCCTCTGGGTTGGTTGCAATGTGGATCCTTTTGAGGTAGTTTTCGACCACTTTTTCACACTTTTCGGGCAGTAATTTGACGGCGATAATTTGACGACTGTTTGTTTTAAAATGCTCAAAAGTTTGAGGATTATCCGCGTAAACACGGTCTTTGACATAGCAGTAAAGCCAAAATCGGTCGTATTGTGTGGCTCGTTGTTATGCTACGTTGAAATCAATTTTAAATAAATTATTTAAATTTTAAACAACATGAATTTTTATTTGATAAAAATTTAAGGTAACATAAATTCATTTTAATGAATATGAATTTCTATTTGATAAAAATTTAAGCTAACAGAAACGTAAGTTAAAGATGAAAGGAAGGAGTATGTTAAGCTAACAGAAATCGAAAGTAATCTTGAGCTAAAAGATTTGTTCGAATGTTCAATCTAAAATTAATTACAAATATCAATAGATATGTTAGATTGAAAATAGAAACATGGGGCAGTGGGCTTAAGCGCATTATATTTTTACACTTACTGATCGAGATTTATTGTTTAACTACGACTCTCAATGTCAGTTTGAGAGACTTTGTCGACTAATCGACTACTCTAACTGTTCCTCAGACAACAAGCTTTGGCGATTGTATCGGTGCTCAAGTCCGCGATCATATGTATTTTAAGAAATCTGAAGTTAAAGTTAACACAAATTCCCTTTACATCTTGGGAATGGGATATGGGATACGCACATTCAGCAAGTTTTATAGGCATTTAAATTTTTCGACAAACTGAGAAGCATCTACTGTTTAATGATGATTTCGACTTTTCACTTTAGCTCTTACTAAACTTGTCGGTTACTGAACTACTTCAAGCATTCATCGGCATATCGAGGCGAGCGCCGCTTAAAGAAAAATAGTTAGCAGTATCGAACCACGATCATATACTGCTATAATCGCCCACATTTTATCAGAAATGTAAAGTAAACAGCTTTGATTGATTGTTCCGTAGGAAATATGCAATTAATTGTAATGCAATGGAGAACTCTAAGAATAAATATTTTAACCAGCGCAGTTAATGAACGATAGGTGGCGTTCAAATATGGTATCAAAAGGATATATCAATCGTTGACATCTCTCTCTCCAAATTCCTCTATTAATACAATTAGAGACAGTAATAAACTGTAAAAGAAAACAAATACGAGCCACAGATAATTTCACCGTTAATGGTGCAAATAGTCTAACAAACTGCTCAAATATTAATTGTATTGTCTTAATTCTATTAAAAACCAGTTAATTACACGAATATTACGTATAAAATACCTAAACGTAACTCTTACTGACATAATAAGTAATAGTTTCTGAAATTCTGGTCCAGGGCAACCCCACAGGCAACATCAGGTAGATAAAGTTAATGCAGCAAATACAATTAATACCGAAAATCGCACAATTGACAACGATTGAATTGTTTGCATACATTTCACTTAACTCCACTCCCTCCACCTAAATGGTGGTTTCTAAATGGATGAACAGTCTATGACGAGAGATGCAAAAAAAGGTACAATCAAGCGAAACGTTATAGCCAGAGAAAAATACTTGTGTATTCATCACCACCATCCATCCCCACCGTCATCATCATTGAATTGTTTTGTATTATTCGGAATGAATTTATAAATACAAACACGATCATGAAGCTTAAGAATGAGCAAATATGATTTGTATTTATTTGGCGAATACAAATTTATTTATATTTATTTATTTAAATGATTTCCGTACAGACACAAATTATTCAACGTTCCCAATACCTATTACGAATTTGTTAAACAAATGTGTAAATACATATTTTATGGAAATTTTAGACAGCTTTTTGGGGCGAAATAAGTTTGTAACCTAAGGTTTATTAAATGCAAGTTACACTGGTCGACAGTTGACAGTATATGGGAAAATGGAGCTTTCCAATCTTCATTAATAATTTTATATTTTATAATTTTTAATAATTTTGTAAATCGAAGTTATACAAGCCTGCCAAGCCTGCTATACAGGCGAACGTACAATTATATAAATCCTTTTCTAGATATCGACAACAGCGCCACCCAAGTGGCCCACAAGACAAATCATTAAAATCGGTCAAGCCATTTAGGAGGAAAAGAAATGTAAACTCAAGCACACGGAAGTTTTACATATAAAAATTAACGGCACTTATAATTAAATTAACAGTAGTTTTAGAACTCATCAGCTATCCTAAAAATACTATGAATTTAAATTGTTAAGAAATATGACACAAAAGACAAAAATGCTTGATGGTAAATCGATCCATTTATATTAATAAAAATTTAAATTTGAAATAACACTTAATTAAAGTTAAAGTGAAGAGAAATGTTACTCACATCTTCGAAATTTGTAAACATAGGGTAAGAAGTTATGACATCAGTTATAGATGGCGCCAGTAGTTTGAAAAAAATTATTTTGGTGGAAAATAGCAACCTTTTAAAGCATATGTTCTAAATTTCAAGGCACTACGTTGTTTAGTATTTTTATTTGAGTCTTCAAAAATAAACGATCTCAGTGAATTTGTAAACATGGAAAAAATTGGTCACAGCTATGCAATTCAATATTTCCATTTGAAAGTTCTCGGTCCAACCAATAGTAAAGCCGAGCTAGATTCTACTCAGGGGGAGTCTGCTCCTTTGTTTACGACTGTAAAATATTGAGTAGCAGAGTTGAAACAAGACCATACGAGCTGCCAAGACGAACACCGTCGTGATCAACCAATTAGGGTGTCCACGCCAGACACGTTTAAGGAAATCCACAAAATAGTATTGGATGATCTTCGGCTGAAGGTGCGTGACCTAGCTGAAATGATAGGCATTGAAAAAATGCTTTACATCGTATATTCTCCGAAGATTTGAAGATGAGAAAGCTGGGTGCAAGATGGGTGCCGCGGTTACTTTCAATAGAGCAAAAACAGCGTCGTGAAGACATCTCAGTAGAGTTTTCAGTTTGGCGATGTTTCACCGTAATAAAGCCGAATTTTTGCGTCAATTTAGAAGCATGGATGAGACATGGGTCCATCACTTCACACCTGAGACAAAGGAACAGTCAAAGCAGTGGACTAAAATAAAAGAATCGTGTCCAAAGAAGGCGAAGACGGTTCCATCTGCAGGCAAGGTCATGGTGTCTGTTCTTTGGAATGCGCATGGGGTTATTTTTATTGATTGTCTTCAGAAAGGAAAAACCATCAACGGTGAATATTAGCTAATTTATTGCAGCGTATTATCTGAATAGCTACAGTGTTAGGTACAAGTTTTAACTTTTGTCACATGATAAAATATGAATTCGTGAAATATTCGCCGTTAAAAATTAAACAAATTTCTAAATTTTGCGTCCGATGATTGGCGCAAGAAGTTCACAAGTAATAATAGATGCATGTATTGCCAAAGATATGTGCAAAAACAACTTCGAACTTAATTTTAAAGTCTAGATTAATATAAAGTACAATAATTTCAGGATTTCAAATCGATTTTAGACTAGACCATTGAAGTAAGTTATCGCTACTAAAATTTTCCTAACATCTTGAGTAATCCGCTTATATTAGATCTCTTGAAAAACATCCTATTTTACAAAATTCCTACAAAGTTTTATCGGCTTCAGAACTAAGACTAAATACTCGTATGTTGTCATTGGACATATTTCTGAAATTCGCAATTTTCATATACAAATAATCACTATTTAAAGTTTAGTTTAAATATTAGAGTGGTCCTAATTTCCTTCAATTTCGAAAACTGAAAAATATATAGCAAAATGTACACCGCTGCCAAAAACGTTAATATCAAAAAGGACCTTATAAAATGATAATGATAATATAATGATATCTCGAAACTGGCTCCACTGTTTGTAGAAGCACTGTAACAGAACTAGCTATTTACTGATCTCGAAGTTTTGGGGGAAAAAAGTATTAAGTAGCTAAGTACAGGTTATCCATTTAGTGGTTTCAAAACCGCTGTTAAATACCTGTCATCTCAAGTGTTATTTACTTAGTGAAAGGTTTTGCCATTTACGAATACGGATCGTTTAACAATCAAACGAACGCTTAAAAGTAGTTAAAACTTACCACAAAAGTGGTAATTCAAACGTGGACCCTTTTTGTGAATTACGCGGTGATTATGGTCGTCACAATCGACCTACTGTGCAAAGAATTGGCAAGATTATAAGTAAATTTGAAAAGACTGGAAACGTTACAGATGTAGTCAGTCCTGGGCATCATCGCAATGTTAATGAAAGTATTGTTCAATTCAAAACGCTATGGATGTACGAGTATGACCTGCAATTGCAGATTATGAACTGGACGATATGAGATTTCAACGAGACCGTGGTACGAGCCACACAACACGATCGATTTTGGCTACCGCCCGAAATGTGCGGAAAAGGATTCGAAAACGACGGCAAAAAGATTCACAGCTGCAACCAATCCAGAGGCGGTCATTTAAACGACATTATATTTCATACATCATAATGGCAATGGCCAAGTATTATAATGAAATAAAAGTCTCATCGAAATTACAGTTTTGTGTGTGTTTTATTTAACTTTACTTTTGAAACCAAAAAATGGATAATCCGATATTAGAGCGACATATCAAATTAACAGACATGTTTTTAATTAGCTGAAATGTAAAGGAAGTTAATTGAAGCTGCAATATTATCAAAATTGAACGATATTTGAACATGTTCAAGTAGCACAAAACACAGTTCATATTTCTTTTAAATTTGTTTTCAAATATATTAAACGATTGAAAACTTCTCCGTGTAATAGGTAATTATTACAGAATTGGTAAACCACTTAGAAGAATTAGCACATGGTGTGAAAGTTTTAATACATTTATCTAATTATAAAAGCAGTTCATCAAAGTGTAAAAATCATACATTTTTTGCTATTGTTATGTTAAGTGATTTTAACATTATCTCTATTTGCAAAAGCAATAAACAGGGACAATTTCATGTGCTCGAAGGCCAACAATTCAGCAGCCGTATACAGTCACGCTTCTTTCAGTGCGAATCACATCACATGTTAAACGGAGGCCTAATAATTTGCATTGTTTGTCTCCCTTTTGTTTAATTGGAGAGAAGGTTTATCTCTAAAACATTTATAGGTTTTCATTTTTTTTGTTTGTTTTTTGATAATTTGTTTATTTGCATTTATTGTATTTTTCTTTGTACGAATTTTATGTAGATTGCTAAGCTTTATGGGTCGTTTGTTGTCATTGTCGCCAGCATACTGGTTGGCTGGTTGGTACAGTTGTTGTAGTTGAAAAATACACTTTTGAAAGTTTACTGAACCTTCGAAAAAAATTATTTTCGGTTTGGTGAGCACGAGTGTTTGGCTTGTGGATTTTTTTTTTTTTGTTTCTGTTTTTCGATCTCAAATTCTCATTTCAATAGCATTCACATTATTGGGCCGGTTCAAACTTCATTTACAACAACAAAAAATGACGACACTGCAGCGTTTTTCTTCCAAGAGAAAAACGCGTTTTTCATAAACTGCTGCGAACGTGATTTGGCCTAAACTTAATAGCCTTCTGCAAAAGTTTAAGAACGTTATTATCTACTGATAATAATATATGTATTATGCTTGAAACAGACTACTTTAATAGATTGCAAATTTCGAAGCATTCAACGAATTTCGACCACCAGACATCTTTCTGCCTTTCCCAACATCTGGCAAAAAACTCGTTAAGTTGGTTAAAAAATAAAGAGCGTGTAATCTCAATGTAATTTTACGCAATTTAGTTTGAAAAGTACGTTAAATTTATAGAAGTTATAATTTTCGAACGAGGATAGTATACGGGAGGTACACTGTCTAACTTTTCATTCAGCTGTATTTGCTAGCCTTTGTGCCAATAACAACTTCTATGCAATTGTATCCGATGAGCACATATACGACAAGAACATACGATAATTAAGTTATATTCGACTTATGCTCTTCTTTGAGAACATTTTCGTACCAATCGTTCAGTAAAGTTACAAATCCTTAAGATGGCGATGATGTTCGAAAAAGCAAAAATAGCTAAGGGCACTGAAAATGGTATTTTGGTGAATACCGAAATAGCTACTCGTCCAGCCAGCTGCTCCAGCACAATTAATTTCGCAATTTTTTTAATTATATTCTATTAGCAACAATAAATAATTGCTAATAGAAAAACAATCTTGAACCGAATTAAGAACCAAAATCATATTATATTGAAGATCGACAATGAATTCAAAAAAGTTTATGGAAATTCTAATTCGATTTCTTTAAAGTTAGCATAGCGAATATTAAACTATATTATTCAACTAAATTAAATTAATTTAACAGTCAAGTCAATTAAGTCCAACGGACCCTTTAGACTTAAATCTAAACCAACATTGAGATTAAGATATACCTTTAACAGCTATATTAAGTAAGAATACTTTAAAGATAAAGACAATTAAGATAAAAGTATGGTGGACAGAAATCCAATATTTCCCCAACAGATGGCTTTAGCAATTTGTATCTCGCATTGTATAAATGCGATCGGCTTACGTTAGGTGTCGTTAGAAATATAAGATTTCATACTTAAAAAAATGCGACTGCTTGACTAAGTTATGTTTGGGCGCACGTCAAAGATGGGCATTAACAACGAAAAGGTACGCTATTTTTTAAGTTTGTTTTCGATAAAGATAAAGTGTTTATAGCCCTGATCTAATCACGCGTATATACTGGTAATTTGGACTTCAATGACACACCACGCTCTTGAAGACCAATTAACGAAAATGTCGGCAGAATAATGAAAATCCTCAAGTCCGGCCAACATGTAAGCACTGTTTCGACCGCACAGAAGCTAAGTATTGCACAAAAAACTGCTTTGAACCACTTGCTTAAGGCTGAAAACAAAAAGAAGCTCCATGTATGAATGCCGCACGAATTAGAGCAAAAAAATTTCATGGACCGAATTTTCATCTGCAAATTGCAATAAAACCGATCCATTTCTAAAGCGCATGGTGATTGGTAATGGAAAGTGGGTCACTTACAACAGCGTCAAGGAAAACCCGTAATGATCAAATAGCAATAAGCCGGACCAAAAGGTGGCCAAGTTAGAATTGACGGCCAGGAATGTTTTACTATGTGTTTGGTGGAATTGACAATTGCAGCAGTACCTTTTTCTAGATAGCCCAAGTTTTACTTGGCTACGCTTGGCTATCCCAGGGGGGCGTTGGCAAATCGCATCGTAATATGCCCAGTGTGTCGCACACCGTGGGTAAGCCCTTCACGGCCAGACGCACGTTAAACCCTCGTGTACTTCTGTGTGTTTGGTGGAATTTTCAGATGCTCATTTACTATACACTCTGTATGGGACTTGTATCGCTCAGAGGCGAGCAGCTTTTGCCATTAGAAGAAGAATTGTGTTCCATCAGGACTCGCCAGAAGCTCCAGGGGCTTGATTGGGAGGTTTAAGTGTGTCTACCTTATAGTCCGGACAAGTAACTGTCGCCTGTTTCTGTCTATGCCGAATGATTTTGCTGGTGAAAAATTTGCGTCAAGAGAAAACGAAACTGACCCGTTTATTTGGCTAATAGGAATAAGGGTTGCTATGAGAGAGACATAATGGAATTACCTCCCTCCCTTCGTCCCTTCTGAATTAAAGCGTAATATAAGAAGCAAACTTATAGAGGGACCACTGACTTAAATAGAACATCTTGTATTCGTGATGCGATAAGGGGAGTGATAATCCAAAGCATTTTCACTGGCAAAACTAAATGTGACTGAAGCTTTTGAAATTATACCGAATTTAATGCTAGTGAATGAAAAATATAAATTTACGAGGGAATTATCAGATAAAACGTGGTTATAGGATCGATTTTTTTTAAATTTTTTCCAAACATCATAAAGCAATGTAATTGGCAAAAAATGTTGATAAATCTTCTGATAAGTCGGTCAATTTAGATGGGAGATACCAGAAGTGGTGGAACCTTAACATTCACTCTCAGAACTTAGTTCATCAGACGCATAATGTGTACGAATTCAGTACAACTGGCGAGGCCGCTTTTAGTGGGTGAAAATGTAGTAAATAATCTCAAAACTTTCAGAACGTAACGAAAGACAAAAAGTGTACAAAGACGCGGAATTGGAATTATTATTAAAGGGAGATTCGCTTTTAACGTAAGAACTTATAATTGCAAGTTCTTGCGTTCAACAAAAAAGTAACTCAGCACTCTAACGTGTTATATAACGTGTAAAATCGTTAGGAATAATTCAAAAGCAATATGCATTGGCATCTAGAAATGTTTAATGCCAATTTCGTACATGTGAAATGCTGCTGGCTAAGCATAAATTAAAAGATTTCTTGCATCATATAGTCCCCCTATTGATGAAAAATGGATCCGCTACCACAACCTGATAAAGAAGAGAAAATCAAGTTGCCACGTTGCCATACTTCAACATCGACAGTCAAGCCGAATATTTATGGAAATAAACTCATGTTGTATATTTAGTTCGATCAACTTAGTGTTGTGTATTATGAGTTGCTCTATGGAATACATCTGATGAGTTTGAGACGAACAAAAATAATTCCTTTCATTACATGGGGGATATAAGAGAGCTGCTCACATTCAGTGAGCTTATGCGCATTCTATTTTTAGGCCCACTCATCGCGATCTACAGTTTAAGAAACATTTCGGACGCCACAGCTTGAAATTTATTTAAAAGAGTTATCGATTACTTAGCTATTCGAAATATTCGTCACACACAATGTGGTGACTGCCGCTCAAATAATGATAGACGGCTATACGCGAGGTTAAAGCTGGCATCAAGCGAACGGCAGTCGCGTGTACCAATTAATCATCGAGCCACCTTCGATCACGGTTTGAGACGAACACTCAGGTAAAAATGTGTTCACTGCCTTCCAAGACATGGTAACATTTTTCTATACCTTGGTAATGCTCGCCCACATATTGTTGGTCAAAACCTACTTAAAAACCCACAATCAGAAAATCCTATATATTTTTATATATATCCTATATATTACCTCATTCGATTATGAAATGTTCTTAACAGCATTTCATACTATATGAAGAAACAAAAAAAAAAAAAAAAAAATGACTCGATAGCCTCAAAAGATGAGGTTTTCTATCGATCAGCATTCGTATGCTGCCAGAAATAGAGGAAAGTATAATGACTAACGATGGACAACATTTTGAATGATATACAGGGTGGGCCATATGAGTGTTGGCGATTTAATTCTTCAATTTCTCGGTAACGCGCGGCGCGGGGTGGCGGAGGGATATGTTGTTTGCTGCGCCGCTTTCTGGAAATTTAGTCGCCATGGAGCCGTACACGGGAGTGCAGCGTGCATTTTGTGTCCGAGCGTATTACGAAAACAATAAATCAGTGATTACTGCACGACGTTTGTATGTAAAAATGGATCAGAATGTTTGAAACAACCGGCTCAACAGTACCAATAACGGTTCGTGGTCGCCCAGTTTCTGCAAGATCAGCCGACATTGTGGAGCGTGTTCGTGTTTCAGTTCAGCGAAATCCGCAACAGTCAACACGCAAGAGAACTCTGTCTGGATGTCAAAAGAACAACTTTATGACGAATTTTGAAACGTGATTTGCATTTGAAGCCTTATAAGATTCAGATAGTCCAAGAATTAAAACCCGATGATGCCAATAACCGACTTAACTTTGTCAATTTGATGCTAGAGCGGTTCAACAATTTCAACAACGTGATTTTTAGTGATGAGGCCAATTTTCACCTTAATGGCCATGTGAGCAAGCAAAATTGTGGGTTCTGGTCCGAGACTAACCCCCGACGCTTGCATGAACGTCCACTTCACAGCCCTAAGCTTGTCGTGTGGGCTGGGATAACGTCGTCCGGTATTATTGGACCATACTTTTTTGAGGACGAAAGAGGGCATGCGATGACGGTTAGAGCGAACAATTATTGCAACATGCTAGCCGACTGTTTGGTGCCAGTTTTGCAAGAACTTCAAGGCAATACCTCGAGGATGTGGTTTCAACAGGATGTTGCCACATGTCATACGGCTAGGGTATCCATAGAGCTGCTGAAAAATGTTTTTCCTGGAAAACTCATCTCGAAAAGGGGGGATATTGAATGGCCCCCACGTAGCCCCGATCTCTCTTCATGCGATTATTTTCTATGGGGCTACCTCAAATCGGTAGTCTACGAGAATAATCCGAGCAGTTTAGCAGTTTATTTAGAGCAGTTGAAGAGGAACATTATTCAGGAAAGTAACAAAATACCGAGAACAACTTTTCAACGAGTTTTCCAAAATTTGCGACTTCGGTTCCAAGAGTGTCAAGCAGCCGAGGGAAGCCATTTGGACAACATTATTTTTAAGTCTTAAAAATTCCCATGCTTCTACTTTTTAAAAATACAAATATATTTTTTTTTATGTTTCGTAGTTTTTTTTTAATTGAATATTTAAACCGCCAACACCCTTATGGCCCACCCCGTATAATGTACCGTTCTTTCACAACAAATGAACTATTTTTAACAAACAAAATTACACGACTCTGAAATTGATATTTCACGAATAATTTTAGAATATTTCTCTGCTGTTTCCATTAACAACATTGGCATCACTGCTATTAACGCATCTGTTAAGTAAAGCATTGAGAACGATCATTAGTAAAAATTTGTATACACAAATTTGCTGTTGCTTCCATGTCTTTGTTTACTTCACATTCGACTTCTGTTGTTTTTTACGCTGTTTGCTCGGCATCTCGACCAAAATTTACCAAAAAAAAAAACTTCAGATCTATTTTCAAATTGCTGATCGAGCAACAACCACATTAGTGTTATTAAATTTTTTGTTATAATTTTGTGTTGGATTTTAATCGTTTGTTTTTTTTTATCATTTTGGTTAACTTTGAGTACACTTTACTATAGCAATTTGCCAAATGGCTGATTCACTAATTGGTTGGCACGAATAGGAGGGAGAAAAGCAGAATTGAACGGGTTGTTTACACAGTTGGGAAGAGGGTCCAATAAGTGTTGAAGGCATTTTTAAAATTTACAAAAAAAAGCTACTCAACACTAACAAATATGCTAACATTTAAGGCAGTCAACCTGTATCCAATATGAGTAAATAACTAAAATGTGCGCTTTATGAATAGAATATTTGGACAACATTATAGCATAGCCGGAATTACGCTGGAAATTACGCAATTTTTTTTACACGAGAGCAATATTACGAACACATTTGAGATAACGCTCAATAGTATACTTTAGTGTAGAGTAATTTCTTTGTAAAAAGGTCGGGAAATGTAAACATTTATAATTTCAGTACGAACTTTGTTCGAAATAGAAAAAAACTGGATGTACGGTGATCATGATAATTTGAATAAACAAATTAGAAATTGTTGACAGTCCAAGATAATTTTAAAGTGACCGGTCCGAATTTCAAATTTCGGGAAAATATTGGTATTTAGTACTCTTTTGAGTACTAGTACACATTGGACGAAAGTTCTCCAAATTGTAGCAAATAATAAAGGCCTAAAAATTATCCAAAAAGTAACACAAGTTTACTGAAATGTACCAACAGTAAAAATGAAATCAAACGTTATATTTATCCGTTACCAAAACTGGCTGAAACGTTACACTCTCTTTAAATGATCTGAAAAATACGAAACGTGTGCTAGAAATAAAGGGTGGCGCAATAGAACGTGCATATTTAAAAAATAGATTAAAAAATAAATACAAAAGGTATGGTTAAAATAAATCTAAGGCATTGTAGAGTAATAAATGGATTTTTTTTTAAATAACATCATCTATATGGTGACCCTCTCTACGACGGCACTCCTCTAACCGCAAACGAAAATTATTGAAAACTTTCTTCAGTAATACTGGTGTAATGGCTACCATTTCACCAGGGATATTCTCCTTGAGCTGAACGATGTTTCTTGGATTATTACTGCAGACTTTGTGTTTGAGGTATCCCCACAAAAAAAAAGTCAAGAGGCGTCAAGTCTGGACTACGTGGGGGCCATGGGATATCACCTCTTTTCGAAATCAGTCTGCCAGGCAACATCTGCTTCACCACTGCCATGGAGTCATTTGATGTGTGACAGGTAGCTCCATCTTGTTGGAACCATTGTACCATAATTCCAACAAAAAAAAAAACCAAATTTAACCAAGGTGGTAAAAAAATTTAAACCAATGTATTAAAATTGAGAAAATACAAAAAATAATTATTAAAATACTGTCGCGAAAAATCTTTAAATGCTCTGAAAAATACAAAACGTGTGCTAGAAATATAAACGATTAACTAAAACTACAAATATTACACCAGAAAGTATAAAAATTATTCCATAAACGTAAAACATACGAGTATATTAGAAACTGCATAAATTATTCTATTTGATCGATTATTTCCAACAGAATGATTTCTTTTCATACGACGATTTCCCTTGACTTTTCTCAACAAAGATGCAATGACTTCGGAGCATTCTTCCTAATAAAAAGCTTTCTATATATTTTTACCAATTCCAAGATTTCTGTAGACTCTCCCCAAAACAACTGTTTTACCAATTTTTATCAACGGATTGGTTTCGGTTAACATTCTCACATAGAAAAACTTTGGTCGACTTTTATCGACAGAGCAATTACGGACCATCATTCGCAATAGAACGATTGTTTCCTCACTACAAGACGACTTTGAACGATATTTATTGTTCTTTGCAGTTCAATGCTTAGCGGTCAATTCTCTACAACAAAACTAGGTCAGAACTATTTCCACTTCAGGACGATTCTTTGCAAAAGAACGGTTTCTTTCGGCTCTTACCAACAGAACGGTATCGGGTCGGTTTTTTCAAATAGATCATTTTCGTGCTATTCTTACCAGCATAACGATTTAGATCTTCTAAACTTCGGTCCCTTCTTCTTAGTTGAACAATTTCGATCAATTCTTCCCATCAGAATAATTTCTGTCGACTCTTTCCCATCCGATTTTTCCCGATCTTTTCTTATTGTAGTATAATTTCCATCCATTCTTTTCAACAGGACAATGTCAGTAGATTGTATCCAACAGAACGACTTCGATAAGTTTTTTCAAATATAACGTTTCCGGGTTATTCGTCCAATATAACGTTTCCAGATTATTCGTCCAAGCAGAATCGAAAGATTACCGTCCATTTTTTTCCTAATAGAATGACTTCAGCCGATTCCTCCCAACAGAACAATGTCTACATTTTCTTACCGTGAACTAGTTTCTGTGGATTTTTCCCAACCGAGCGATTTCAACCTACAATCTAAACTATTTCGATGGATTTTTCTCCACAGAAAGATTTCAGTTGATTCGTCCAAAGAGAAAAATTTCAATCCAATATTTCGAACAGAACAGTTTCGACTCGAGTCAATTTTTCCCTACATAACAACTTCGGTCGGTTTTTACACAACGTTATCGGGTACTTCTTTTTACCAAAACGATTTCGACCGATTCTTCCCAACAAATCATTTTCGACTTTTTCGTGTTGAGAAACGATTTCTATCGGTTTCTCCCATCAGAACGTTTCCATTGATTCTTTCCACCAGTGTGATTTTAACCGATTCTATCGAACAGAATGATTTCGAATAATTTTTTGCAGTCTAATAAATTCGTTCATTTCTTTCCAACGACAATGTTTCGCTTCCTTCGATTGTTCCAAATTTAGATTACTTTCTTTCCAGAGAGATTTGAACCGCTTACGTGTATGAAGAATACAACAGCGAATACAAACTTAGAAGATCGAAAGAAGTACTGAGCTGAGTTGATACTATTTTCTTATAGAATATATACAGGGTGGGCCATAAGGGTGTTGGCGGTTTAAATATTCAATTAAAACAAAACTACGAAACATAAAAAAAATATATTTGTATTTTTAAAAAGTAGAAGCATGGGAATTTTTAAGACTTAAAAATAATGTTGTCCAAATGGCTTCCCTCGGCTGCTTGACACTCTTGGAACCAAAGTCGCAAATGTTGGAAAAGTCGTTGAAAAGTTTTTCTCGGTATTTTATTACTTTCCTGAATAATGTTCCTCTTCAACTGCTCTAAATTGGTCGGATTATTCTCGTAGACTACCGATTTGAGGTAGCCCCATAGAAAATAATCGCATGGAGAGAGATCGGGGCTACGTGGGGGCCATTCAATATCCCCCCTTTTCGAAATGAGTTTTCCAGGAAAAACATTTTTCAGCAGCTGTATGGATACCCTAGCCGTATGACATGTGGCCCCATCCTGTTGAAACCACATCCTCGAAGTATTGCCTTGAAGTTCTTGCAAAACTGGCACCAAACAGTCTGCTAGCATGTTGCAATAATTGTTCGCTCTAACCGTCATCGCATGCCCTCTTTCGTCCTCAAAAAAGTATGGTCCAATAATACCGGTTGACGTTATCCCAGCCCACACGACAAGCTTAGGGCT
>JAHXMU010000668.1:1306951-1335020 GCA_019455685.1 Philornis downsi
GTATATAAGAGTAAAGAACTGAACACAATCTAAATTGTCGATCAACAAGAAGGTAATCTGTTAAGGTCTTATTTCGAGAGTTTCATTTGATTTTATTGAAGGATCTGGACATGACTAACACTTTCCTAGCTCTGGATAATATCACG
Organism: Philornis downsi; assembly: GCA_019455685.1. NCBI lineage: Eukaryota > Metazoa > Arthropoda > Insecta > Diptera > Muscidae > Philornis > Philornis downsi. Next base: position 1,307,098 of record JAHXMU010000668.1, read on the forward strand.
TTAATATGTTGCAACAAATTTACATTTATGTTTACAAGGAAAAAGTGGGGTTAGGACAAAATCGAGATTATTTCTCATTTTCTACACAGGCATTCACGTCCATACTCCAATCCAAAATTCGCTGTAATACACAAATTATACCGTTCTCCAAAAGAGCGATTTTTGTTAAATTAACCGATATCTCTAAAAATTAATGTAAACAAGAACATGTTTTTTGCTGTTATTACTCATGTCCTTTAGGCGCAGGTTATCGTCTAAGTGTGATAAATTTCGAGTGTCATGACAAATCGATTCTTTGAAAAACACTCAAAATTTCAAAACATCAAATTAGTAGCTAACTCGTTTTTCTTTGTAAGCCAGATATATTAATTTTGTTTTATCTTCATGTATGTTTTCAGTTTAAATTTGTTTGCTAATTGCTGGCTTGCATTCACCTTACATTTAGCAAAATATATATTTATATGGATGGCTACCATTTCATTTCATTAGTATTTATTATTTTTAGCTTTCGCCTTTAGTTTAATAATATTTATTTATCTTTTCCTTTTTGCTGTTTGAATGATTTATATATGAATTTATGTCAGTTCAGTGTAAATTTATTGCTTCTGTTTTTCAAACAAGATTTTAAAATCCAATTAAGACTAAACGCAATTAAATTATCCTGTTGGTAGCAGCAAAAAGTTAAAAAAAAATGTATAACAATACGAGGTGTGTTCAAAAAATAAGGTGCCTTTTAAAATTTCGCGGGCTACGTACATTCGACTTTCGATTATTATCTTTTTTAATGTTGGTACATTCGTCTCGAAGATTTGTTGACGGTTTTATCCCTAAAGCATGTTTAGCTTGTTTGTGAGAGGCATAAATAAGAAAGGCGTTTTGCATGTTCGGCGATTTTCTGCTGTCGAAAAAAAATGAATCAAAGAAGTTGCATTAAATTTTGTGTAAAAAATGGAATGCTCAAAAGCACTTGAAATGTTGACAGTGGCATACGGCGAGAGCACTCTGAATCAAAAAAATTTTTACAAGTGGTACATGCTTTTCACAGAAGGTCGAGAAGATGTGAATGACGACGCTCGCTCTGGACGTCCCAGCACATCAACAACCGATGAAAATGCTAAGAAAGTGAAGAAAATTGTTATGGAGAATCGTCGAATCACAATTAGAGAAGTTGCTGAGGATGTTGGCATATCGGTTGGCTCATGCTGTGCAATCTTTTCGGAAATTTTGGACATGAACCGTGTGGCAGCGAAGTTCGTTCCAAAATTGCTGAGTTTTGACCAAAAACAACATCGCATGAGCATTGCTCAGGAATTGTTGAATGACGTCAACGATGATCCAGATTTGCTTTAAAGGGTCATAACTGGTGACGAATCATGGGTATATGGTCATGACATCGAAACCAAAGCCCCATCGTCCCAATGAAAGAGTCCAGAAGAACCAAGACCAAAAAAAGCACGCCAAGTTCGATCAAATGTAAAGGTTTTGCTCACTGTTTTCTTCGATTACCATGGCGTAGTGCATCAGAAGTTGTTACCACAAGGTCGTATGGTAAATAAGGAGTATTATATTGAAGTTATGCGCCGTTTGGGTGAATACGAAAAAAACGCCCAGAATTGTGGAAAAAATACATGGCTTTTGCATCATGATAGTACACCTGGTCACTCATCTTTGCTTGTGAGAGATTATTTGGCCAAAAACAACACCTTTATCACGCCTCAGCCATTATATTCACAAGATTTGGCCCCCTGCGACTTTTCTCTGTTCCCAGAATTGAGAAGACCCATGAAAGGACGGCGTTTTGCGATGATTGAGGAGATAAAAACCGAATCGCCGAACACCCAAAACGCTTGTCTTATTTATGCCGCTCACAAAGAAACTAAACATGCTATATGGATAAAACCGTTAACATATATTCGAGACGAGTGTACCGATATAAAAAAAGTAATAATCGAAAGTCGAATGTACGTAGCCCACCGTACTTTACGGTGATTAACTTTTTTTTTATTTTTTGTCTAAACAAAATCAAACCAAGAGCAATATTATGTTCAGTTGAATTTTTCTGCAATAAATTACTAACTGCCGTTAACTATTGGGTAGGGAAAGAAAATGTATTTTGGTGACAATCTTATGAGTTTACGATTTTTAGATCTCCACACCCACAAAAAAAGTACACAAAGAGTCAAAAAACTTGCATATTTTTTCAATAACCATGACTTTTATAAAATTGCCATTAATTTCACAGCTGCCCATTGGATTTCTTTATTCTGGTTGAGCAGTTAAGTCATAAACAAATTTTATGCAGCTTTTTTACAAAATGTTTTTTCATATAGATTACAAATTAATGCCTCACTAAGACTAAACACAAATAGAGTACTTAAGTGTTATGAGAAATGATTAAAAAAAAATACCATATTTATAATATTAATAATTAGCAAAATCGTGTTGTGTGGCTGTGTAAATTCCTTGAACAATAAACATTATTTCAACAAGTTCTGTTTACACAACATTCGTTGTATAAAACAAAAATGAGTTGTGGTTGAAGAAATGGGATTCATTCGCACGAAGGCAACAGCAAATGAAAGCAAAGTAAACATTTTTTGTTCGAAATGTACTAAAATGCCAAAATCATAAAAAAATACGTAATAGAGATGGTTTCAGATACGAGAAATCGGTTAATTACTTGTATCTCTCGTAAGCAATTCATCTCAGTTCTTGCCCATCAATCATAGGCGATATTTTTTTTCTTACAGATAACTCTATTGTTAGATTTATGATCATATCATCTTAAAAGTACAACAAAGATCCTTGGAAATTTATAGATAAAATACTAAAAAACCAAAATAAAAAAGAGCGAAAAATGCAAAAGAAATGATAAACCCACCTGTTGACAGATTGGCTAATCGATGAACATAGAACTCGTACATTAACGCCGACAATTGAACTCGAGCCGCCTGTTGGCATCAGCATAGACACAACAATAAAAGTTTAAGTAGTTAACAGATGAAATTCAACACTTTTTTTGCAATCGGAAAAAACTATGAGACACGACGTTATAATCACTGATGAATGATAAACTTTAATATTTAATCTTTTGTAGACTTTTTAGCACATTTAGTAAAAACTGTTATTAATATTTTGTTTTTTTTTTTTGTAATTTTTTTCTGTTTCGTATTTTTTTATTATTACACTGAAACTAGAGGAGATAACGATATTATTTATTTACACAAATATTTTCCTTTTATTTTTGTACATAAATAAATTGTAAAGTAAATGAATGAACGTTGCAAAAAAAACAAAAAACACTGAAACTCAATGATAATTAATGATGACGCCTTTACTCAATATTTGAAAAATACATCGTTTCGATGAGGTTTTAAAAACGTCCAATGCTAATAGATTGATAGCAAATTAATCGAGTTATCAATAATTAAATAATGGCCTGAATACAATGAATGAAAGAGAGAGGAGAAAAATGGCACAGAGGGGCTGGGAATCACATAAAACAGAAAGAGAGAGAGAGGGAGGCATAAAAAAGTTAAAATTCGCTAAACAGTAAAAATATCACAAATACTACAATTAATAAATAATAATAAGAGCATTGAAAATATGAAAAATATTAAAGTCACAGAAAAACTGTTTCGAAAACATCAAAAACATTCAGAATATTGAACACGTTTATCTCTTGAAAATATTGGGAAATGTACAGAGTAGTGCCAAAATTGAGAATAATAAAAATAATGAAAAATGTAAAAATAGTAAAAACATTGAAAATATTCAAACTTATCGAAATATTGAAAATAATGAACATGATGACAATATTTTGAAAATCTTACAAATATTGAAAATATAAAAAATATTGAAAATATAAAATATTGAAAATATAAAAAGTATTGAAAATATAAAATATTGAAAATATAAAAAGTATTGAAAATATAAAATATTGAAAATATAACAAGTATTGAAAATATAAAATATTGAAAATATCCTTCATATATTAGAGGTAAAGAAAACGATGGAAATATGGAAAACATTAAAAACGTTGAAACTGTTGAAAATATTAAATTTTTTGAAAATATAGAAAAACACAGAATATATGAAAAGTATGGAAAGCACGAAAAATATAGTAAAATATTGAAAGAATAAATAATATGGAAAGTATAGAAATGTTTTTGAAATATTTTAAATATCGAAAATATCAGAAACTTTCATATATTGGAAACATTTTCAAAATAATGAACTTGCAAATATTTTGAAAATACTAAAACATTAAAACATTAAAAATGTAAAAAATATCGAAACTACCGCAAACATAGAAAGTGATGAAAACACGGAGACGAATCGAAAATATTGAAGAGAATATCGAAAATGTTATTTAATTAAGAAAAATTGTCAAATGAAAAATGTTAAGAATATAAAAGATATTGAAAACAATAAAAATATACAATATAGTAAAAATTTGGAAAACAGTTTCCATTTTCAGAAATATAGAAGTTTAATATCTTCGAAAATGTTAAGGCTATTAAAACTATTGGAAATAACATAAAAATATTTAAATACCGAGACTATTGCAGAAAACAATACAATTACTGCATTTATAGAAAATTTTGCATTAGTGGAATATATTTTGAAAAGATTTCGTAGTATTTTGGAACCAAAAAATCGAACCGCAAAAACTACTACACACATTTTTATAGGCATTGGGCGAGTTTTGTCTTCACAAATGCCGAAATTTAACAAAGATCATGATTAAAAAAAGAAGCTATCCTATACCTGAGAGGAAATTTTAAAAACAAAAGTCGGCACAAACGTGGAAAAATATAAATTTAAAAAAGATAAATGCCGGGTTCATATTTAAAACATGAAAATTTTAAGAATTTTAAAATTTTTGATTTCAAACCTTTTATTCTTAGAACCAAATTCAAAGTTTTACACAAAATTTTCGAAAAAAAATTAAAATTTGTTTTACCCAAATTAATGTTGAAAACTGGAGGAAGAAAAATGAAATTTCTGGTTATGGTTTTAATAATTATATTTTCATATTTTTTTAATAGTTGTGTCTTTAGAAATTTATTTTTACAAACTGATGCCCACACGTGATATAAGCCTGCATTGATTGTCAAAAGTAATGATATTTTCCCGATCCAGCTCTCCATTTTTCAGTTACAAAAAAATTTTGCGTTTTAGCGATTTATTTTATTTTAGCAGTCTTTAAGAAAAGACTCATAAAAAAACACTGCTCTGTTCAACACCTTTCGAAACGTTAAACCATTAATTCATTGTCGTGATGGGGTGCCTCTTTTTCGATACGTAGGTTTTCTAAAATTTATCATATTTTCAAATTTCTCTTATTCATTGCAAAAATTGTTTTGAACGAAGAAACATTCGATAGTAGCTTTTATTTCGACAGTAAAGCATCGGACAAGGTAAAAGGAATTGTAGTGAAGTCTATGTTTTTGTTCAATAGATATAGGAATCTCTCCTATATCCTACTCAAAGGATACCTTCTCGGTGTTTTTTATTCCGCGTCTTTAATATAGCCTTAAGCAAGTTGTATCATCTATTCAGCAATATTTCAAATTACCGGTTTGTTCCCTAGTAGATACGTATTGGTGCGCAGAATATTAATTGTAAACAATTGTATCTCATACACTTCTACAATATTTCCAGTAACAGTAAATTTGCTCAACAAGATTTGGAAAGTGTCTAAATACTTCCTGTGGATTGAAAACTGCGACCAATGGTTTCCCAAATGGATTACAATACTTCAAAATCCAGTTTGCCATTAACTTTTTTACATTAAATCTATTTGCACCCAAATAATTGTCTAACTAAAAACTTCATCATAATTATTAAATATTTTATTGTGCATGAAAATAAGCAATCATGTGATTTCTGCAAAAATCCAATTTTTTTTTGATAAATCAAAACAAAGATACATTTAAAAGAGAGCGACTGGAAAACAGACTGCTATAAAAAACAAAGGGAGCGCACGATCGTCATCATCACCACCATTGAAATGTCAAACGGAAAGTGATGTAAACAAGACTACAAATGATTTAAATGACATTAAAGGGGATTGTAGAACGAAAACAAAGTCTATTGGTTTTGTAAAACAAAACAATGGAAAGCAACAACGCAACAGCAATAAAAAAAAATTCCACGACATGTTCAATAAAAACTTCAGCAATAATAAGTAAATTGTAAACATTGAAATGCTGACAAAGAACTGAAGAGATGGCGGAAGTGAGAGAGATGTGAATAGAAGACTGGCATGACAGTTCTTATGAATGCTTTTGTTTTTGTCAGGGATGGGGGAGTAATGAGAGTTTACTATCTGAGCAACCTCCTAATATAAAAATACAAGCAAGTACAATACCAATATTTTCCTGACATTTTGGAAAATATTAATTTTTTTTTATTTAGACCATTAGTACAATATTATTTTGATTCACTCTTCAATACTAAGATTATTTATCTATTACCAATTTTTTATTATTGCTAAGAAATTTTGATTCAAAGCATGTGTTAATGGGAAGACGTTTATAGAAAAACTACATTAAAAATGCTCCAAATTAGTAACATATGTATATGTTTTTGCCCTAGTATTAGCAAACTTTGCATTCATTTGAAATAAAAAAATATTAATAAACCCTAATTAATATTAATGCGAATTTTTTTTCTAAAAATGGTATATGACTCCCACCCGTTTTTTATTGGAGAAATTTCAATCGTTTCCCTCTTTTGCAGTGCCCGAACTTTTTGTATGAATTTGAGGAATTTTAACATAAATAAGACATTTAATTTACAATAAAGATATTTTTTTAAGCTCCGGGAGAAGCACACGAAATTGGAAAGTTAGTAGAAAAAAAAAACGTTTAGGCAAAATTCAAAAACCAAAATGTGATAGATAACAACAAAAGATACAAAGTTGAACAAAGTTGGACATATATTATGCGTAAGCTACTGCAAAGCTTATATACCCACCATCTTAGACGGTGGTTCACAAACCGGTGGGTGATGTATCAACTCATCGTTAAGAAATTGGATATGACAAAAGTGGCTTCTTCAAATCATAATACATCGGACCTTTCCAATTTCTCCGTTGGTGAATCATAATCATTGATTAACCACGCCCACAACTGTGTGTAAATTGGAGTAGTTCCTTTGTCATATATCAAAAGGGCTAATTCGTCCGAGTTGTAGCAGATGCGAGCTGCAGCATTAAGGGCGCCATATCGACTTATCAGCGGATGGCAAAACTTAGCGACTTATGCATAACTTAGCGACTTGCTCATTTTTCCAGTGAAAATTTGAATTTTTTAATTTTTATTTCAATAGCCATGCCCGAAATAGGGGCGGGATTGCCTTTTCCAGTATCTGCACAACACCGCCGGTAATAATCGTCATAATAAATACATCAAAATGTCCATTATTCAAAAGCCTGACTGGGCGTGAATATGTCGTAGAGACGTAAAAATTACGAATTTGCGATCGCCATGCGTCAAAATAATTTATAGAGGGACTTTTTTCGGTATCTAGGAGCTCACGTGCTTCTCTTCTTACGATTTTAAAAGATTCGATTCGAAGCAGTGACACATTATTCTTTGGATAGTGTCTACTACTTGTATTTTGGGAAGGTACACCCCTGACAATACTAATCCAATATATCTATGATCACATTTGATGTACGGCATAAAAACTCAAAAGAACTTTACTTCAACGTTAATTCGAGGTAAATTTAAATATAAGTCTAAATCGAAGAACATAAATTTTCTTCAAAAGAAAAATTTAAATTCTTTTTTGAACAGGTTATTTAAAGAGTACTGTAGTGCTTTATTTATCATCCCTGTTCCATCACTACTGACAACTCTCTCATTTCTTCTTGCGCCAGACGCTCTCCCCCTCTCATAAAGTAAACAAAAACCAGCTGTTTCTCTAAAAAGATTCAACGAAATGATGTATTTTTCTTTGGTATCATTAAGAATTGTTAAAAATTAATAAAATAATTAAAAATGTATTGTTATTTCGTTCTAGTCATTTCCATAAACCAAAGGTTCATATATTTTTCATAACTTTTGCACTTTTATCACAGAACTTGGAGATTTTCAAGGATTTTCTTCAAAGAAATAAAATGGAACAATGGAACAATTGTGTTATCTTTAACATATACAGAATAGACAGAACGAATTGACTTTGTGCTTTGTTTCTGATTTCATTTTCACACAATTCTTTCTCGCTTATGTTTGCGACACAAAATAATATCAACACTGGAGGAATTATGCAACATTTTTTTTTTGGGAGTTTTGGTATTTCCTCCACAACTTCACTGGAAGTTTTTCTATTCTTTATTTCGACACATAAACCAATTTGTCATCGTTGACAACAACAGTGGATGGGATAGTGGTGATTTTTGTTGTTGTGGTTGTTGTATTTTTTGCCAGCGCGTTTCTATTTTTTATTTTATTTTATTTTATTTTTTTTTTTTTTTGCTGTGTTCTTTTTTTCCGAAGCAGACAGTTTTTTTGAGAGCGTCCAGATCTCAGCTTTCATTTAAAGCTGAAGACGAGGGAAACTTAAAATTTTCTTACAATTTTGTGGGAATTTTTCACAATATGACGATACACGCCTTCGCGATCACTTTTGGCATTTGTTTTGTTGAGGGAAAACGCGTTTTTATTTTCTTTCTTCTATAAAAACATTTAGTTTGGGTCAGAAAACTCGTAGGGATTTACGTAAATAGAAACTTTATTTCTTAATACTTTAATCTTGACACATTTTAATTTCTGTGCGTTTGCGATATAATAATAATTTATAGGGGGCCAATCGAATAACCCGATTTTGTATAGTAGAACACCTCGAACAACACCGAGGCTCTTGATGTTTACCTCAATTCTTGGAAGAGTCACAACACTAAAAAAACTACAAAAAAAAAAAACAATGCGAAATCTCTAACGCGCTCTAACCTCAGGCAAGATAATAAACTGACAACATGAAAACGCTCCGAAGAATCGCGGGTGCTACTACTGATCTTCTCTTCTCCAGAAGTAAAAAATCGCAAGATTTGTTTATCGAAATGGCACAAGAAGTACTGGGAACAGCGAAATTACAGGCGACAGAAGCAGCGAGAGAGACACGAAACGGAAAATACGTACAAATGGTTCAACAGTTTACGAAATACTAACTGCAATTTACCAATTCCAAAATGTTTTCTTTTCTTACTTCGTTTCTTGTGTTGTTGTTGCTGCAGTTGTTGTTGTTGGTGTAGTAGCGTAGGTTGTTGTAGTTGTTGCTTTATCACACATATAAACAGAAGAAGACGACACAGCTGGCCCGTTTTTTGGGGCAAAATAAAATGTGCTAAATAAACAGGCAAAATGTCGTGCATGAAGATCGACAACGGGCCGCCTATTTTTTGACATCCAGCGATGGACGGTTTTATGAAAACTACTTTTTCTTGGGGCGTTCCAGGTCCGATAATGATAATTATTTTTGATTAAAATTTTCCAGTTCTTCAACAACTGCTGTTCAAAATTTTTTGAGCGAATCAAATCGAGATCAAAAACAAAAATCAACTCTGCACCTTGTGAGTTGAGGAAAAAGTTCAATAAATCAACAGATACACATTTTGGATCGATGTATATTTTGCATAATCTGTCTATAAGTTGGTATGTATAGGACTGATGGTGTACCGATAGCACCGATTTAATAACAAGCTTAAAGATGAACTTGTTGCCAAGTCCGAAATCCGAATCCGTCATCATTGTGAGCGATTACAAAATTGACTATTAACCTATCCAAATATTTAAAAACATTTTCAATTTGAAAATGTCTTCCGACTTCACAATCAATACAACAAAAACACCTCTGTATACTATCAAGAATTTTAATTTCATCTGACCCATGTTTAAAGATTTTTATTTTTTAACCATGGTGTAAACATTTCTAAATTCACCATAAAGTGTTGGGCTGGCAAAAAAAATAATTTCAGACTTTTTGATCAAAATTTATTGTTCAAAAATGTCATTTTAATCTTCAATGTAAGTACCATATTTTTTTAAGACCTCCTGCCATCATTCAGGTAACTTTTCGATCCCAGATTAAAAGAATAATTGATCCTTACCTAAAAAGCTCTGCAACAGCTTGGCTTTTAGGTACCCATCAATCCTATTATCACCCATTATCAATCCAAAAAAAATGTTCTGAGTCTAATAGATGTAAATCCGAATTTATCAGATTAGGACTACATGTTGGACGTGGCATGACCTGTCATCCAAGCTCTAATATTTTTGCTCTGCCTGCAAATATGTGAGGCCTAGCACTGTCGTGTAGGATAGTCACGCCTTTACGATTTACCAATTCACTCCTTTTTTCTTTCAGTGTTTCATCAATCTTCGTCAATTATTGGCAATAGATCTCAGAACTTATTGTTTCATTCCTAGGATACAGCTCAAATTAAACCAATCCTACAAATTGACAACATAAACGTTTCAAAAAGAGATTATTTTGGTCCCGTTGCGCGAAAACCAAATATCCAGTTTTTTGACGAGTCCAAACCAGTTCAAATGGTTTTCAGTGGACATGTGCGACACTTTCAGTTTCTCTGCAACGTTTCAAACAGATATGTGTCCATCCGACTCGCTAACGGTTTTGGTTTCGTACTCTCAACTTCGCTTGGACTCAACTCATCAACTGAACGGAATAAGAATAATCTATACCGATCAGCTGTCAATTAATTTCGGAATTTATACTCGTCATAGGTCCCGAAACCATTCCAGACAGGTATTTAATAAACTATAAAATGTTCGTTACCGTTAATCCAAACTACAAATGGGCGTGTGAAAAACTTCCATCATCCGACTTATCGTATCTCGTTTTTTCTTGAATTTTCATATTTCGTGGTACTTTTCAATATCTATGCCCACATGACTTAAAGTTGCAAGTAAAAAATGCATATACTTGACTGCTTCTTTTCCACATCTTTCGACTATCACAATATATTGTGTTTATTTAACTAAAGTGTGATCAAATTTTTGAATAAAATTCTGAAAGTGTCCATTTATCATAGGTTTAGAATTTGTGGGGACATTCTTTTTTATTTTACCCATTTGGACGCTTAAGTAATCCATTCTCTCTTTAGATTCTACACTTTTCTCCCTGCGATAAAACATCAACGACCGCAATATAAGGTTTGAGGTTAATCATTTGTCTACCGAACTTTTGGAGTTTTGCATTTTCGGCGAAACGAGTAAAATCGAATATTATGCAGACGTTAGATTCCTGTTTTCAAAAATAAAATGAATTATGGAATGAAAGTCCAAAAGTACGGAGTTCATGAGAAATCTATCCATATCAACTCTAAAATATTATGCAGCTGAATATTAGAGCGGACGCACGAATATTTTTTATAACAAGTGATCAGTATATCCCAGAGGGGAGTCCATGAAATAGTAGTAATCGAACCACGAGTGATTATTTAATACACATGTTATAATTAAATATCATTTGGGAGACAAAATAATTTACCATTGTTGAAACAAGCGTCATTATCAACATTTCGCTTCTGTTTAAATATCGCTAAAAGATAATATTTTTCCAACAATACAAATATCTGTCAATAGCAGAAGAAAAAGTGTAATTTTTGTACAGTGAAAATCCCTTTGAGAGGCAAAGTAAATTACCATCACTGGCACTGATACTCGCGCTGAGTGTGTGTCATTATCATCATTTCGCTTCAGTTGAAATATCGCCACTTTTCTTTTCTTGTTGTGTGTATGCGATATTATTATTGCTGCTGCTGCTGCTGTTGTTGTTACACACAATTTAATCGTTTCTTTTTTTCTGGTTCGGAAATTATTTCTATTATTTGCTCTAGAAGTGTGTGCGTGATACTTTATTTGTTTGCGTTGTTGTTGTTGAAATGTGTGTTTACACAAATAATAATAACCGTTTTGAGACAAGAGAAAGACAGAGAGTGGGCAAAGCGTGAGAGTTGTAGAAATGTATCATAATCGGTAGTTACCAGACAGCGCAAATATCTCAAATGATCATTGGTGGATTCAGCGGAATGTTTCCAAAATGCCCAAAAATATCTCAGTGGTAGAAAGCATTTGATACAAAAAAATCAAATTTGATATGTCAATGTGCAAGGTATTAGGCAGATGACAGCCCTTAATATATTTATGTAAACGATATTGAGCAACTGCACTAAACACGGCAGACAGATATTTTAATGTTAACATCGTCAATTGACAACTGTGACCCACCTGCGATCGATACCAGTAGATAGATATACATGTTTGGCCGTTATATACATATATATGTATATGTATATATGTATATTCTTAAATTAGTTTTGCGGGGTTTTCCCCTTATGATGTAAAACACAGCTCTGATCGCACGGCAATAAATTAAAATACACACTTCACGTTTGCAAAAAGATTCGCATAGCCGACTTCAATGGGCAATCACTGGGTATTTTAGGCATAGAAGAGAAAGCCAACAGATTTTATTTAAGCATGGGAGAGTTTGATATCAATTTCTAACTAGAAATCCAAGCACTTAGCCGTTTAGTCTGATAAGATATTTACTTATAAAGAGCTCCTGAATAACTGGTTTCATCGGGTTTTCCAATTCCGTTAAAAAAGAAAACGGTTTTCTCCAAAAAGTAATTTTTCGCTCACCCTAAAGTTGCCCGGCTGTCATGTCCTCAAATTTGAAACCTACGCTCGCTTGCCTCATAAAATCTGGCAGCACCAGCATTTGCAAAACCGCGCTCGCTAATATCATTTCATTTTTCAACCCATTCCCGCTTGATTATGACCACACACGTGTTTTAAAACCAAAACATTCCATTACGTATTGTTTGTATTTGACCGACTGATTTGATTCGAACTATCAGTCCCTCCATCCATCCATTCGCTCATTGACAAGACAAAAACGAATGCACAGATAGCCAGTACAGAATAGTCTGAAACTTGTTTGCAAACACTAGAAAATATTTAGGTAGGAAGAAACAGAGTGACACAACAAAGCGCCCTACATAGTTGCATACATATGTAGCTACCACGCCAGCAATCAGCTGTTGGCTGATGTTTGAACAACGACGCGAATACGAGGTGAACACTTACATACGTCTAATAGGAGAGACACAAGAGCGCTGTAAACAAATTCGTATCATGTGGAAAGTTAACAACACAATAACTTGAGCACCGATAATGATTGCTCTTGTATGGAAGGGGAAGCAGGAATTATCGAAAACCAAAGGAGGGCGGTTAAATACGTATGAAAAACATGACAATGTTACTGTTAACAGAATTTTTTTTTTTTGAAAATTTTCGAGATTAGATACGAATAGTAACGGCTTAGCTAAATAAGTAGAATTTGCATACTATCAGCTGTCTGGAGATAATTTTGTTAGTTGCACTAAGTTTTAATTGTTGGTGGCAACGCTAGCTAAGGCGCGTAAATTCTCACGGTTTGCGGAAATTTGGTGATTATATTCGAAAATTAAATGTATGGAATTAAAAAAAAATAATTTCATATCTTTCTCAATAACCCCCATATTGTGTAGTTGAACAAATTGATAAATCCCGTATAATTTTGAACTTTACTGCGCAAATTGCAGAAGAAGGGTAATTAAATGTACACAAAAGTTGTACACACCTTCATATATTTATAGACACGCCTTGGGAGACAAAGAACGGGAATGTTCTTACATCTGTTAAATACATAGAGAAACAGATGCACCAAAAATCGGGTTTTCAGTTGTTTCAAGATAACGAGATTGAACAAAACTGGCTCTTTCGGATTATTTAGAGAAAAATAGCTGTATCGGTTTTTATAATCCTATATCCTAATTCGTATACCATTATTATTCCGTTCAGAAACTTTAACCTAGGAAAAAGAACTTAAGTGGATTCAAAACATATCATAGAAAAAAACATATCGTAAAATATTTATGTCAGTCAGAATACGTTTTTTTAATATCAACGTTTACATTATTAAATAGCATAACATCTAGACGCGAATTCAAAATTCCATATATTTCGCAAAGCATAACAAATTTTGATAACGGTGATTTCCACTTATTATTGTTCTTTCTATTCGGAAGATTATTTATGTCCAAATCCCCCAAATGTGCCAAAATTGGCTGAATTCGGTGCAACTGCTTGAAAGATATGAAGCTGAAAATATATGGGTTAAACCTCTGACATTTGTATGGAAGGCAGCAGAAGAGAAGTGGTTAATCAATCGATTTTTAAATTCTGCCAAGCATTATAACCCAACAGAACAGACAAAAATCTTTGCCTACTACGCATGAAAAATATGTTGAATTTCGGAAAATCCGTCGATTTTGTATGGAAAGTACCAGAAAGAGTCGGTCAATAAAGCCCATTTAGAACATCCGACTACGATTTGTGAAAATGTTAATGATGTTAAGATAGCTTCTAAAGATTTGCCACAGTTATCGTGTCCATTTTCATTCCTCCGCTATGTAAGCTTTCTCAGAGTTAATTCTGCAAAACTGTCACCATTGACTATTATAGTGACCATCGACTATTATTATGAACATAGATAGTTGTCTATCACACTTTAATACTTTATTTTGGATTTATACATGAAAGCCATGTACATCTACTTTTAAAAATTAAAAGCATTATTATCGACAAATCAAATTTGAATAAAATAATTCTTCTTTTTTATTTGGAACTACCAAAATAGACTTGTCTATCTAAGAGCTATCGATACTATCAATATCTTTTTAGAGCATTTTAAATTGCAATGAAAGAAGTTTTTCGTGACAACTGACGAAGCATGGGTCCAAAATGTCATCATAGGGCGAAATCAACGACAATAAAAATAAAAAGCGAACTAAAAGGAAGTTGTTTGGTAAGATCTGAATTTATATGTAAATGCATTGATCTGATTTGTACTACTTACACAGATTCGAGTTAATGATTATATGATATTACACTGTTCGAAATTTCACATAGATTATATGAATGGTTTCTGAGATATTAGGTAAAAAAAAGGTAAAAGATATTAAGTAAATTTTAAGAAATAGGATTTAGAAAAATCTTGCATCTTTCCCGTTTTTATCCAACATTTATTTGCAGGGAATCTGCATTTCATTGAACATGTGATTTTCAATTTCAGTAGGTTTCGGTTCATAATATTATTGATACCAGTTCAGTTAGTAAGAGTAGCAATTAAAGGACAGTGAAGTGGTTCAGGGGTATTAACGGTCAAAATTAGTTTGTAAAAGCATTCTTAGTATTAGAGATATGCGCTACCTTTAGCAGTTTAGTTGTGAAAAATTCTTCTCCCAATCTTTTTGGAAAATAAAAACTGAAATATTTTCTAGAAGCATGTACTTATGCTTCCACTTTTTTTTGGAATCTTGCGAACAAATAATGTACATGCTTCTCAACAATACTTCAAAAGTGAGGTTTTAAAAATGATGTAACTGGGAAAAAAATTCACCTCTGGATAAAATTTAACGACACTCTTTGTATTATGTTCTGAAAATATCAAATACATACTGATGTTTTGATTTGCAAAAAATGTATATATAATTATGTTTCATTTATATAATTTAAACTGATTGAAGTTGATAATTGTACGAAACTAAAACGCTCAAAGTTTCATACAGATTCTCTGAATGGTTTCTGAGATATTTGTTATTAAAAATGACAAACCGTATGTACAGAAATCATGCATCATAGTTCTTTCTTTTCCAAGAAATTTACATTTTCGTACTTTTGAATTCTATAGCTTTATTTGATTCGTACAGATGATAATATATTAAAATTCAATTATTTATCAATTATTTTTTTCATATTTGAGAATTACCAAATTTTGCTTAGAAAATGCATGACTTGGCTGGATAATTTTATTCAACTAAATATAATAGCTCATCCAACAATGTACAAGTAAATGTAATAATAATATGTATAAAATAACTAAATATGTATATGTATAGAATACAAAATTCGCAAAATTTATTTTTTTTCTCCCAGAGTTGTATGAAAGTTTTAGTAGAATAGGAAAGTCGTCCTTTTAATTTATTTAGAAGAATTCATTTCATATGTTGATTCACTTACCTGTTCTATATCAAAATCCCATTCTGGTGAGGGTGACCTCAGAGATCGTTCTGCTAGAGGGGTACCCTGAGCAGGGGAGCCATGAGGTTCCTCTGGTATGACAGCAAAACGACCTCTTTGCAGAATAGGAGATATTGTGCCATAATTTGCTATAAAGTACAAAATAGAAAATATTGTATAAATAAAGCGTATAAAATTCATTTTTTAATAGAATAACGAAGTATTGGGTGTATATTTATTGCAAGAAAACGATAACTATTTCGTTTGGATATCAGTATTAAATTAAATTATAACGTTTGAAATCAGAATATTTTTTATTATTTTGTTGGTAAACAAAATTTTGCGAACTTAACGCAAGAAATTTTCTTGCGTTTACCACAAAATAATAACATAAAAAATAAAAAAAATATAAAATAATATAATATATAAATATAAAATATATATAAAAAATTCAATAAAAAGTAATTAATTGTATACATATTCTTCCAAAATTTGTTCATGGAGTGCAATATAACTGTGCCATTTTTAAATGGCAACTCCAGTTCTCCCCTTTACTTGGCTTTACGCGGCATTCCGTTTTCTGCGTTTTACAGAATAACCTCCCGAGTTATGTATGTTAAGTCTAATTTAATTGTACTTACATGTTGGCATTAGACGAAAACGCCCCAATGTTGTTTCTGGCGGACCTTGGGGAGTTGTGGAGGTGACACGAAAGCGACCGCGTCTAGCGGCGGCTACTTCTTCGTAGCCTCCAACACCGGTATTCGGCATTTTAGCGTTACGTTATATTTTCAACGACTGCAAAGAAAGAAAGCAAAAGAACACAATGGTTGACAAAGTATAACAAAAAATCAAATAGAATTAAGCTGAATACAACATATTCTAGTTGTTTTAACAGTAATCGTCAAAGGTCAAACAAATACACGGAGTCTAAACATCCTAATGACTCTAAATCATGCAACAGCGGAATGAAATGGCAAAGGCAGAATATTAAATAAAAAAAATCAATGAAATGGTCTGGGCTAATACGGCCCCAAATTCTGGAAATATTGGTGCCCCATTCGTTCCTCCCTACGACAAAGTTTGGCACAGGCGCTTTTGGATTCAAACATCCTGCGTAACTTACATTTGCAGCCGTCCTTGCTGATGTCATTGCTGTGAACAATGACCGTTACCTTTAAGACAAACAATTGAATGTGTTTTGCAAAGTGTCCAGCGTGTTTCGTTATTATTATCGCTTTCTTTCTTTCTCTTTCTCCTGACATTGCAATCGTGCCTCCCTCTCATTAAATGACGGATTACTGTCGCCTCATTCTCGAGTAAAGGATCCACATTCAACTGTTGATATGGGACTTTGTGATTCCTTTCATTTTGTCAAAATAATTTGACTGCCCTTCCAAAGATTTGATTGATGAGATAATGATAACGCACGACGGTCAGCTAACTGTGTCAAAGGTCATGGATATATTCCAAGAAATGAATAAATAATATATGAAAAATTATTAAATTATTAATTATTAAATAATAATGAATAATGAATATATGAATAAATGAAATAATAATAATAACTTCATTTTATTTCAAATGAATAAATGAATTCATAAACAAATGAATAAATGAATTCATAAAGAAGTGAACATATGAATGAATGAATAAATTTATAAATGAATAAATTAATAAATGAATAACTTAATTAATTAATAAATGAACAAATTAATAAAAGAATAAAAAATGAATGAATGAATGAATGAATAAATGAATAAATGAATAGGTGAATAAATGAGTAAATGAATAAATGAAAAACTAAATATTTAAGAGAACAAAAGACTAAATTAACAAATGGATAAACTTGGGAACGAATAAATAAAGGAATAAAGAAATAAACGAATAAATAAATACATGAGTAACTAAATGAACTAGCAAGCACCGCATTAAAACTCGTACTACAATATAAGGCACAAAAAAAGGAAATCCATTTTACCGATAGATAACTTAACCTTGCATTGCATAAATGCCAGCGCATTACGCTAGATGGCATTAAAAACATACGATTTCATACCTAAACACCAATTTAGATAGCTTTGTGATTGTCTGACCCAGTATTATTTGAGCGCTCGTTAAAAATGGCAAAGCGAAAGTACACGATAACAATTCGACCGTAATGTTAGCACTGTTTCGATTGCCACTTGAATAAGGCTGGATAAGAAAAGGATGTCGATGTATGGATACCACATGAGTTAACGCAAGAAAACTCATCGACCGAAGCTCCGTCTGCGAATCGCTGCTGAATCGCAACAAAATCGACCCATTTTTGAAGCGGATGGTGACCGATAATAACAAGGGGTACAACAACGCCAAACGAGAACGGTCGTTCTCGGATCGCGGTGAACCGGCGCAAACGGTCCAATATGAGAAAAATTGTGTCTATCAGGACACCATCAGGCCACACACATCGATAGTGACTTGCCAGGAGCCCCGGGAACCTAGTTGGAAGGTTCTTATGTATCCAACTTATAGTCCGCACTAATTAATTATCATTAGGTGAAGAAAAATTCGCCTCAAGAAAAGCTTGTGAAAATCGACTTTCCCAGTTTTTTGCCAACACGGACGAGACATATTGGAATCAAAATGACAACAAGTTAGCGGACAAAACAGTGCATATTCATCTAAATTGGATCATTCTAGCTATGCCAAATCGTTCAACAAATAATCAAACATACACAAATCACACCTTTATTTGTGACTGACATTTCCAAAGTTAACACAATTCTGGTTGTTTTCTTTGAATCCCATTTACAATTTATTGACTTACCCAAAGTCTATATTAAGCACTATTAGACTTGCCAAAAATTACAAGAATGTCTGGTAATGTGTACGACGAAATTCTTAGCAATTACTCAAAAAGCGGTAAATGAGTTTTTCAACTCTTGTGACAGGTAAAACGGAAATTAAACCACCGAAACCCCCGCACAGAAATTGCACGGCGTATGACGACAAATAGTAGACAGCATGAAAGGAAATCATCCGCTTTGCGAACATGTGAATCGAATTTGCGATTTCAATTTAATAATTGTATACCACTAAACCACTTTGTGGGCAGTTTGCACAGTATTGAAAATGATTTTTCACACTTTTTTTTGATATTTTCTTGTTTTTTTTCTTGTTTGTGACCGAGGATGCCGGAGGAAATGGTCTTGGCATGAGTAATAAAAGTACCCGAAAAGAATTTCGACAAAACCCAAAATTGGTATCACAAAACTTTCCAAATTTTTTGCATTCCACTGCAACGGTTATCTGCTTTGCGTTTTGGCTATTTTGTAAGGTTTATGCAATCTTTTCTTGTTAAAGTTCGCTGTTTCACGATGAACTTTTTGTTGCCTTCCACAATCGACAGAGAATAAACGAAAATACTTTCTTCTGTAATTTTTTATTGTTTGTTTTGTTTCTATTTTGTTCGTTCTCTACTTGAATGGTCGTCGATGGTATTGGATGTTTTGGTTATGACCAAAAGACAACATTGGCCGAAAAACAAACAAACAAGCAAACGGAGGGAAAACCTAACAAATTCGCCACCTCTCGATGGCGCAGAGTACAAGCATCTAGTGTGGATTTTGGGGTCAGCGCATGAGCGGTGGGAAAAGATGCAAAACTCAATTTGTTACAAAAGCGATTAAGAGAACGACAAAATTCACCTCTTTCTTTTTAGTGTTTCTCTTAGATATTTCAAGATAAGCTTTAGTCGATTAAAAAGCGTGCATAGTTTTAGGATAAACCGGACTTTCAGAGCAAATTGCGAAATAGGCACTTTACAAATACTAGCTTTTGAAAATTAGTAATTTATCGATTCATAACATTCAAATTGTTCATTCATTCGATCAGAAGGTATGCATTTCTTCATTTACTTTCTTTCTGGTTTATTTATTTATTGATTTATTTATTAATTCATTTATTTATTTATTCATTCATTTATTTACTCATTTATTCATCTACTCGTTTATTATTTATCTATTCGTTTATTCATTTATACATATATTCATTTATTAATTTTTTCATTCATTCATGTATTCATTTATTAATTTATTCGTTTATTTATTTATTCATTTATTCATGTATTCATTTATCCTTTGGCTCATTTATTAATTTTTTCATTTATTCATACATTCATTTTTCCATTTTTTCATTGTTTCGTTTTTTTATTTATTTATATATTTATTTATTTATATATTCATCTATTCATTTATTAATTTATTCATTTATTAATTCATTTATTAATTTATTAATTTACTAAATTATTAATTTATTGATTTATTCATTTGTTCATTTATTCCTTTACTTCCTTCCTTTACTAAGTTGTTCATTCTTTATTCACTTTTTTCTCCATTCATTAATTTATTCACTAAAATATTAATTCAACTTTTATTCTTTTATTGTTTTATTTATTATGGTCTAAAAAATTCAGCTTCTTTCGAATTCCACATTTCGTTAGATTACTTTTGGCGGATTTCCTTATAATAGTTTTCTCATCTCTCTTTCTTCCAAATTTGCTCTTTTAAAGTGTCTTAAGAGAACCTTAAAGTTTAGCGAGAATAAGTTAGTTGTGTGCGTACGAAGTCCAGAAATGACAGTGGCAACAATAATGCCGCAAAATATACTATAGAAAGTAACAAATCATCGATATTTTTGCATTCACGAGGGAAACAAGGTGGCAAAGTACAATGGGGAACATGCTATGCTTGGTCATAATCGGCTCAAACAAAAGTATACTCTCCAAATGACAACCGCAAAGAGGTGATTTCAATTTAAACCAGCGACCATTAGCAACGGGGCAGTTTGAGGAAGGAACCGCTAACCCCGCCGCAATTTAATGGAATGTATGAGAGTTAAACCGACAACACGTGAGTTCATTTAATGAGAATTTCGCTTCATTTTCAGATGATGTGGACAGAGCGAATGGACGAACGGAAGAGCTTATTGTGTACGACCGCAAAGAGCAGGGTTGAGGTTGAATATTACACGCCATAAATTTATAAGATGGAGTATATATGAGGAGGTCTAACTATTTCCTAGAACCATGAAATAGGGGTGTACAGTATTGAATTCCACTGCATTTTTACTCACACATCTACTACCAGTAGTGATGATTCATAACTTTGCATGTGCATTGTTAGAATTTTAAAATGTGATTTTTCTTGTCATATTTCCATTTTTCTCTTAGGCAAACTGTAATGTTAATGAACTTATCGACATGGAAATATTATTTAAATTTTCTTATCACCTCCATGTATGGAATTAACGTCCGTCCAAGCAGCAACCAATGCAACGCCTGGCCGGTTTGGCCACATTCACTTTTTGAATTCGTAGCGTTTAAATGAAATGTATTAATCAATCAGTCAGTCTCTGGTGTCTGCAAAACAATTAAGAACGAATATTTTCAATTGATGATGAAAATGCGATGGACCCAAACAAGAACTCACATCAATTGTGGAAAATGCGAGTGATTCAGAGAGACAGTTGGGATGGCACAATTTTCTTTTGAATCAAAGTGGGTAAAATTATTGAATTAAATGTAAAGAGTAAATTCTAATAACGAGGTCAAGCCAATAAGTTCGTACAGAATTCATTGGATGTGTATTTTATTTTTTTGTTGTATTTTCGATACACAAATTCTTCATTTAACCAGTATGCTGACAAAAATTGATCAACATGAACTTTTTGTATTTTACTGTATCCCCCTTGTTTAGCCTCCAATATCGGGTATAGTAAAACGAAATGCATTATTTTTTCAACAGGTGACTTTAGTAATCTTCACTTAGTGCGGTCGGGTTACGCAAGATGGCGTTAGAAAGATAAGTCTTCGTATTCAAAAAACCGCTCAGACAGTTTTATGCTTGCTTGTTTCAGGTATTGTTTGACCGCGTGTCAAAAACACAACCAACCAACAAAAGGAAAATACGCCGTGTTTTAATTTTTTGAAAAAGTGTAATAACCAATCATGTGCAATGTGAGTTTCGTCGATCAAGCTTCGGTGATTTTTATGTTAAAGATATAACACCAGGCCACGTACCTCGATAGCAACTCGTCAGAAGGTTCGAGAACTTGGTTGGTTGGTTCCTATGACTCCACCTTATAGTCTAAACATGGCACCAAGTGTCTTCCATCTGTTTCTATCTATAACGAATGATTTTGCTGATGATAAATTCACCTTGAGAGAAGCTTGTGGAAATCGGCAAGAGAGGCTTATTGGAATTAACTTCAAAATGGCAACAAATTACTTAAAAAAGTTGCATATTTGAGCTAAATCAGATCATTCATATACATATATGCTAAATAAAGCCTTTAATTTCATGTAAAAATAATGAATTTCTTTCTACTATATCTTATTTATAAAACATTTTGTCATATACTTCCCAATATCCCAGAATACTGCTTATGTATTTCATTCGAATTTGTTACCTTGTAATCCAATTTGAATGAATATAACAAAGCTCTGTTAATTTTCTGATAGTATTATGCAAGCTAACTTTATCTGCATATTGGGTAAATTTATGCGAAGTAAACTTCACTCACCTATGTTCATGGCACAGCAGCATCAGCCCTTGTATGAATGACTTTAAACATGGTCGTGCATCTATATATATTGCTCTACATTCAGTGTGCTCCATTGAAGATGTTATGCCAGAAATTATCGATAAACTTGGTAAGATTGTCTTGACTGGCCTACGAGTTAAAATCTACTACTTTGTTGGAGTCTAAGGAACACCATTGAGTATATTGATTTCATTTTTGCCTTAAGATTGGATACGAAAATATTACCGCCAGAATGAGTGTCACTTTTCTTTCTGTGAACTATAAATGTGATAGTGTAACGATTTTAAAACAATGTCTAGGGAGGTTTCAAAAGTACGGAACTACCAAAATATCATATTTTCTACAGAGCATAAATAATTGGCGACTCAGGCGCTTATCTTGAAGTTATGGAGGGCTTGAGAAAATTGGAGAACTGAATTAAATCCATAAAGGTGGAAGGAGTCTATGTTAAAATATACAAATTAACTAATAAAAAAAGATGTGTACGAGTACGCTATGGTTTTCTAATAATTTACAGAGCTGTCCTCGTATGTGGTAAGACAGCCAGTGAAAATTTGTTACATGCAGGGAGATTGTAGGCATTTATTTTTAGAATGAATTGTTTAATTGTTTCCTCTTATCAATATTTGGAAGACCAGTTACAGCGTTAAAACGTGAAAATATTGCCGGTGCTATCACATTGACCTCCATCCAATGGAATGATGGATGGAGGGAAATGTCAGGATTACTACGACTGAGCAAAGCAAATCGTCAACCAACGCTGCATAAAGCCGATAAAATAAATGACGATAAACGATAAAACAAATGCGTAAAATGAAAGAAACTGGCATTAAAATTTATCAAAGTGGAAAAAACCAATTTTCCCCTTTGTCATTGGACTAATATTGTCCGCTCGCTACACTTGCTATCTCGGTATTGCTATTTTCTTACATAATAATTTATTGTCTTAAACATTCGCCTGAAAATTCACATTTTTATTATTTTTCAATAATCACACCTGTGAGATATCAAATAAACGTGGAAAAAGACTGGTAATACTGAAAAAACTTATCATTCCAGAGGTGGGTTTAGTACAAACAAGTTTTCCTATTATAACAATTTTGCACTATTTCGCACCTAGGCCACCCATGATATCTTCAATCTGAAATGGAACATAAGGCATTCTGGTTCTGAAAGAACCACATCTCACAATTGAAGTACGATATGTCAGACAGTACGCTTCACAAATGGTCAATAAGGGCACTTGAATACAACGTTACTTGATATAACGTATACCAATTTATCTTTTGCCGATCTACGTGGAGATATAATCTGCGATGACGAAGATATGGTGTAATTTTCTGGACATAATTGAATAATAAATCAATATTCGGTATGTCGTTCAATGTTATCATTTGGCTAGATCTCCGATCCGAAGTGGAGGTGGGATATGTGTACGGGAGGTTAATCCGCTACAATGGGGGAATAACGTGATGGAAAGGATGTTCCTGGCTAAAAGTAGTGAATATGGGTACCCGAATACGCCATTACTAGGCCATTACTACCTCCTACTACGGAGGAGGGACTTAAAAGAAAGGATATTGATTCTACTTGGGTAGAATGAGTCAAAATGGGTCCCCGAATACACTATTATTCGGTACGACATGTACACCTAGTTGTGTAGTATGTGAGTGTAATTTCTCTAAGTGTATATTCTAGAAAGATCATCATAACCGCTCCCAGAACATTCAAGTATGATATATGTAATCTCTTTCCCTCTTTATATGTGGGTGGGACTTTTCTAGAATTATGTTTACGACAATAAGTTATGTTTGTTCCTCTCACTCCTATTATATAGTTTATTGTTATCTCTTTTTCATCTGTTATGTAAATAAGAACATTCTAGAATCAAGTCTATGATATACAACACTATTCTGTAAATATGTTTGTCCTTGTTGCACCCATCATGTAAATATGTGTTCTCTCTAAAATATTGTAGCATTTTCTAGAATAAGTAATTATAGAACAACTTTGTATGTTTTTGGGAATTAATAAAGTTGACGTTGATGTGGGAAAAACGATCCACGATACCAAAGTTGTAATCTGCTACAGTGGGTGTATGAAAGAGGCGCTCATCCATTATAACGTTAATCTATTAACATGCAGATGCAGCGTGATAAATTGGAAGTTCGCATTGACCAACAGTTTCTAATATGGCCATCCGAATACACCAATACCGATTTGTTAGCGGACTATATCTCCGATATTAAATTGGCTGCATTCTCTATCGAGGAATAATCTGCTACCATGGGAGCACAAGCTGAAGATGAAAGTGCACACACAAAATAGCAGAGAATGAAGCAGTGTGGGCTCTCGAATACACGATTACTGGCTAAGGCATATGCTTCGTTATGGGTGGGCTAAATCTTTGACCAAAAAAAGGAATCAGGGTATATTCCGTACGAAAGCATAATCTGCTACTATGGAGGTATGGCGCGATGGAAAGGATATCTGTTCAACTTGGATAGGAACGGCCAATATGGGAATCGAAATGCACAATTACTTAGTATGACATTTATCGGAATATTTTGTATACAGACAGCTAATTTGCTGCTACGAATTTATGACGTATTTGAAGGAAAGTTCATTTTCTTTAGTCAGGCGTAACTCATATATGTAGGTATATGTTTGGGTAAGTCTTGAAGTTGCCGGGTGATGGAAACAATATTCATTTATCTTGTCCACGAATTGCCAATTTGGGTATCCAATAGTGCTAATGTAGGGATAAAAATTTGAATAAAATGAACGTTTTCTTCCAGTAAAATAAAAACACAATAAAGATAGGAACCTTATTGTTCGGTGACTTTTTACATACAAATATTTGAGGCTTTTGATATGGATTTGGGCTTCTTGCACTATGGTACATCACGATGTAAACATGAAATGTGTACCTGAGTAGTACATAAACTCACTGAATGTGATAAACTTTCCCACAATCCATTCATAGGAATTGAGCTAATTTCTTTGTTTGTGTTGATCCTCCGCATTCGATCCATACAAGTAGGCCTTCATAGAGGTTAAGCTTCATGAGCAGATGACATTTATTTAAGATGGTCTTCCTCAAGTATTGAGACAACATATAGTTCGAGGGTCGAGTGGCGAATTTAGGTCTGGTTGGTCTTTTGTGATAAAGGAGTCAATCGTTGAGAGTCGTCAGTGTAATAAGTTGTAATCGTCAGTTGAACAAGTTGTGGCCGTTAGGGGTCGAATCATTTATCTATTGTCTTTCTTTCTATATTTAATAAAGAATAATATAACCATACAACCATCGCATAACTATTCTTTTACATTTATTTATCCACTTTTGTTCACTGATTTGTTACCCGTCTGGGAAATTCTACAAAGGACCCATTCTGGTCAACAACATAATCCTCTGATGAATAACAGTCAGGAAGCGTACATTACAAAGTCAACCATTTAACAGGAAAATGTGTCAATATCCAAATAAACATTATTCGAAAACAGCATTGTCATTATCATTTACCAAAAATATATGATAATTACTTTTGCGTTCCTCGTTTAATTACTTTCGCCACCTTACATTTAGTAGGCCCCATACTTCCAACTTCTTGTTGACCATCTGCCTTCTTCCCAAATGGCAAAGTAACGATGACGAATGACGCCATTCGTAAAAATAGAAACATTTTCCTACAGGACGATTACTTTAATGGCACCATGTACAATGGTATGGAAAGGAATGCTTGAAATTCTAAAATTTGTAGGCTCTAACAAATATAAATAATCTGCACAAGATTTGGTGACAACCGGGTAACTCATATATCTAATTTAGACCATAGGCAGAAAGAAAAGAAAATAAATTTGTCATTTTGGTCAACTCTCGATTTGGCGGCTGTGGAATTGTTGAATTTTCCCTAAATTTTTACTATTTTATAGCCTAGAACCAACCTAGGACAAAGTCAGATTTTCTTGGTATCTACAAGAATGGTTTAGATATCAGATAAGTTTTTATATAAATGCCTTTAGATTTCAAGAAAATTGGGACATTACTAGTGGTTGAATTTGTCTTAAATTTCTAATATTTTATAACAAAAACCAACGTAGAACAATGTCCAGATTTTCTTAATATCTATAAGAATGACAAAGACATCAGATACGTTTTTATATATCAGACATGCCTATAATAAATTTCAAGAACATTGGATCATTACTCTAAGTTGGTTTTCATGGCGAAAATGTAGAGGAGATCCAAAAACCAATCAGAACTTGACCGACATCACAAATTTATGGAAAAGTTAGAGATTAAGTTTTATTTTTGATCAAAATACATAATGAACAATTATTAAAAACGGACGCAAGTGGTGTAGAGTAGCTATATATGGCTACTGATAAGATTTATCATGATATACTACCTCTATAGCTCTGTATACGGATGGTGCGTTATACGCGGTGTGTTCAAAAAAAAAAAGGTGAATTTTCAAATTTTTCAGACTACGTACTCGTACATTCGACTTTCGATTATTACTTTTTTCATGTTGGTACACTCGTCTTGAAGATATGTTGACGGTTTTATCCATCTAGCATGTTTAGTTTGTTTGTGAGAGGCATAAATAAAACAAGTGTTTTGCGTGTTCGGCGATTCACCTTATTTTTTGAACACACCTCGTACTAGGTGACCACGGGTAAATACGCCGTAGTTGACCTGTTCTAGGCGTTAAATGAAAACTATCAATCAAAAGAATTAAAAACATGAGTTGTTTACATGAATCGCTTCTGCATTATCCGGTGTTGGCGTTTGTATGTTAGAACTGCTTTTGGGAATCGTTCCAAAAAAAAAAGTGTTAGAGACTATAGCCATCAAAATCCGGAGTAGGATCCAAAACACAACGATGCAACAACAATGGTCATTAAAATTTGGTTTCCCGACATGACCAAATAAAGAGTAAACATTATTATATGATTTGCATTATTATAATTATAATTATAATTGTTTTATGTTTTTTTAAATGTTCCATCTAAAATTCAGTAAGACTCAAAACTAATATAAAGCCGGTGTTCGACAGCATAATTCGTGTCAAAAATTCATGTCATTTTGATTTTTGTAAATGAAAAACGAACATCATTCATTGATTAAACACTAACAGCAAAAATGATCTTCAAACTCAGCTACGGCATAAAAAGTACTATAGCGACTCTTGTCCTTTGAAAACGATGGTTTGTTGATTTTAGACAAGG
>JAHXMU010000668.1:1363699-1380443 GCA_019455685.1 Philornis downsi
TGGATATTTAATTTATGGTTTGTATGGGAGGTACCACGCCCCATTGTCCAATCCAGCCCATATTTGCAGTAACACTTAAGATATGTACACCAAACCTACGCACCAAATTTTGTTCCAATACCGTAAGCAGGAGCAGAAATAATTGATTTTTAATTTTTTGTTCGTATGGGAGGTACCATGCCCCTTTGTCCAATTGAACCGAATTGTAAATCTAAACCATCCCGGGCACTACCCAGACGCATATACAAAAATTTATGCAAAGCGGTCCAACCGTTTAGGAGGAGTTCACTGACAACGCCCGTACAGTAGAATTATATATATAAAGATAAATGCTAATAGAAACCCGATCTCGAACCGAAATAAAATTTTATATTAACCTCAAAACTTTTGTAAATGTATCGAAACTGTGTAGTTTTTAATTTTTTATTTTGAAATTTCAAGTAATAACACAAAAAACATTTCATGTTATCGAGGTGGTCATTAGAGGCATCATGATATTTTATTGGTTCGTTCGGCTAATTCGTTAGTTCACCATACGTCACTTCCCATGACGTATGTAGAGTTCCTTCAAACACTATCATAACTTCCATCCATCCCTTCTCTAAACTGTTTACCTGTGTTCTCGTTCTGGTCGTGAGTGGTTATAGTTTTTTTAAAAAAAGTTTTAAAAAGTGAAAAAAAAGAGCGGAAATAATAGACATATTATGCTGTATTATTTCCGAAAAGGGAAAACAAAGTCTACTTATAAAGAAAGCTGACCAAATGAAAAAACTTGCCAGAAATGCTCTAAAAGTTTTTCTGCGGGCGACTTTTCCGTAACGGACGCTCCCAGATCAGGACGACCAAAAGAAATTGTTTCCTAGGAGGTGAGAGATGTAATTGTTGTTAATCCCTGTGCAACAGTTAGGAAAATAGTTGAAATAATCAAAAACTCAGTCCCAACCGTTCACTGGGACATAAAAGAGCTCAGATTTGTGAACAACCTAAATGTGTGGGTACCTCAAACTGCCTCACCGAGGCCTCACGCTGTCTAGCGGACCCTTCAGAAACTCTCAGAGCTTGGGTGGGAATTTTAGCTTACCCACCGCACTCCCCAGATCTCGCCCCGTTCGACTATCAAGTATTTCGTAGTCTAAGCAATCACGTGGAGGATTTGAATTTCCATAACGATGAGGAAGTGAAAAATCGAATTATACCCTTTTTTTCAGAAAAATCACGCGAGTTTTATGAGAGAGGAATTAAAAAGCTCCCAGAGAGGTGGCAAGAAGTTATTAAAAAAGAGGAAAATTATATAAAAAATTAAAATAATTGTTTTCTTGTATATGTATATAAATTTTGTAAATAAAACTCTTTTAAAAATCGAAGGAACTTTCTGAACCACCCGATATGTATGTTTTAAGAATATCCATTTATTTATTTTATTTAAAAATTAAACTAATGTGTTTCAAAGTCCATTTACTATGAGTTTAAATTTTTGTTTGAGTAATACTTAAACGTAAATGATAAATTTAGGCTTATGCTTAGATATTTTTTTATTTTATTTGCAGTGAAAATTGAAGTTGTCAAATCTTGTTAGTAATTTTCTAAATAAAAAAATGCATTTGTTACTATTAATTAGTATTTATATTTATTATTAATTATTTATTAATTTTATTTCACGATAGTGTACAGCTATAAGATCAGGAAACAGTTTAAAAGTGAAAATGTTTAAATGTTTACCGATTCAGTAATCATCCACAAGGATAAAGCTTGTCATGCCCTGTGCCAAGTCCACCTTTTGATACGTCTATCTTCCGATGATTCTATCTCGATAATCTATTGCCATCAGATCAGGCCGTGTTCATAATCTACGAGAATCCATTTCCTGTTAAACGCATAAATGCATTTATCGCACAATTTTCCTAACAAAATCTAACGTTTTTCTAACAAAACGAGCAAGTTAGAATTTTTATTAATTGTTTTTTAACACCAACAAAATATAAGAGGATTCGTGCGTACCTTAAACGCTTTTGAACGCATTTAACGCTCGCTTGAATTTATTGCGTCCACCTTCAGGAGGGTAGGAGAAAAATGTAAAAAAGCGTTCCAGTCGCTAATCTATCATTGAGATTATTTCGTGTTCAGAGCAAAAAGGACATATAACAAATTTACAGTAAAATGCCAAGTGAATGTGAGTGAAACAATTAAAAATGAAAGCGGAAATAATTTTCTCCTTGTTCGTCTGCCAGTTATTTGAAATACGTGGATTCTCGCTCCAAATTGTTCGTGTTAGTTTTATTGCACTTTATTTTTTTTCTGTTTTTGGTATCATTTTGTTCTCCCTGCCAAGGTCCTGCCGCTGACATGAGTAGTTTGTCCTTAACAAAAGAGGGTCAATTTGTGCTGCAGTGGGTGCATTCGTACACATTGCCCACCCTCATCCCCTCAAAGAATATAATTATTATATTGCGGTTCTTTCCATCATTTTTTACACATTTTTCGATTGTTTTTAGAAGCGTTTATAGTAATATCTCTGTCCCTCCATTCGCATAGTGTTTTGTGAAGTGAAGGTCTGTACTGTCGCAATCCAGGTGTTCAATAAATTGTCTATTTTTTTTCGATACATTCATTGATAAGAGCTTAATATCAAATTAATATAAACATAATATATATACTTGTGTATATGATTCTAGAGACAAAGGAAAAAAAGGAAAAACACTGTTCTCTTGTCCCTATGCGTACAAAATTTATTACGTTTTTAACCCTTATTGACATTTAACATGTGTAAAAATGATAGATAATGATTTCATAATTTAGCGTTTGCTCCCTGTGTCAGCTACAAGTGTAGTATAGATTTGTACACAATCCTTTAGATGTAGATAACAACGGGTAGGAAACATTTAATGTGTTGCCTCCACTTGTGGGCTTTTTTTATATAAATGGAACTCGACATCGGACAGCTCGATTTGGGATGTAAATTATAGTTTAAGCAAAAAGTTTATGCTAACCGAAATCGTGAAGAAATTTATGCTGCGAACCCATTTTCTAGGTCTAGACATGTCAATCCAGAAGAAATTAATTAAAATTAAAGATACCTTTCACTAATGAAAATATCCTGACTTTTTTAAGAAGTACAGGGTGTCCGTGGGGAGGGTATACTACTTTGTTTATAATTTTTCATTACATGAAAGAGAATAGATCTTATATTGATAAATGTTTTATTTAACGTCGGCAATTATGTATGGAGTACAATATCAGATAAATGTCCGCCTCTGTTAGCCTCACAAATGCGAGCCCTTTTAAGCACATTTTTCATTACATTCTCACACATTTTACGCGGTATTTCATTAATTTCATCACGAATATTTTGCTTGAGTTGCTCAAGCGCTACTGATTTGTTTGCATAAACCTTGATATCCCCTCGAAAAGAAGTCCGGAGCAGTCAAATCAGGCTGCCGCGGAGGCCAATCAACATCATCATTTCTTGAAATAACTTGTTGTGGAAAGAGGTCTCGCAGTAATTTCATTGTAATCCTGGCTGTATGCGATGTGGCATCGTCTTGTTGATACCACATGTTAATCAAGCCCAAAGCATGCAGTTGTGGCGTTAAAAAGTTTTCAATCGTATCACGATATTGCTCTGCATTGACAGTTACCGTTACGCCGTTTTCAGTTTTAAAGAAGTAAGGTCCACTGATTCCTCCTGACCAAATTGCACACCAGACTGTCACTTTTAATGGATGCAAAGGTGACTGATGAATAATTTGAGTTTTTTCCATTGCCCAGAACCGGCTATTCTGTTTAATCAGATATCCATTCAAATGAAAATGTGCCTCGTCACTCATTATGATTTTTTCATGAAAATCGGGGTTGCCATGAGCGAGCTGTAGCATCCTATTGGCATATCTACGGCGGCGTAAATGGTCTTGTAGAAAAAGCTCTTGTGTCAACTGAATCTTAAATGGAAACAAATGCAAATTTTCGTGTAAAATTGTGGTCAAAGTTGTTCTTTGAAGAGCAAGCACCTGAGCACAGCGTCAAATTGAGGTTGATGGATTGCTTTGAACACTTTCTTGAGCAGCAGTAATGTTTTCAGACGATCTTGCAGTATGTTGTGGTCCATGCTTGGCCCTATCAGCTACAGACCCTCTTTCTTCGAAATCATTCACTACACGATAAATAGTGCGTCTTGTTGGCACGCTGTTTCTGCCAAAAATTTCTCGTAACTTTCTCATTGTCACAGTAATCAATGATTGATTTTGATAACATTTTTTAACGATTAAAACACGTTGGTTTATCGAATATTTTTCCATAATAAATTTTGCCACGTCTCTACTTCACGACTGCCAAATATGAACTGTCAAGACTAATGTTTACCAAAATGGCGGAAAAACAAAGTAGTATATCTTCCCCACGGACACCCTGTTTATGAAAGTTTCTAAAACGTATTCACATCTCAGGTTCTTAAGAATGGACAGCATAGATTACACAGACGATTTTTCGATGTTTTCAAATATATTCTGTTAAAAAAGTACCGGGGAATGGTAAATAAAACGGTAAATATTTATTATACAAGTACAATCAAATTAATTGTATTGTCTTTAAACTAGGTCTTTTCCGAAATAATACACTCTATCCAATGAATAATCTAATCTCTTTTATGTCTTTTGTCGACTGAAAACGGATGCTCCGAAGTTTTAATTTGAGTTTTTGAAAAAGAAAAAGCTCGGCCGAAGCCGTAACAGGTGAATATGGTGATTGTTAAATGATTTTTGTTAAATTTTTGATAATATTCATTCACAATGATAGCCTTGTAAGATGGCGCATTATAGTGATGCTAAAAATTTCTTTCAACGAATCTGGTCTTTTTCAATTTTGCTCAAACGCCGCATAACGCCCAGATAGTACACATTATTTACAGTCTGACAAGAATCCTGACTGCAATAATCAGTGGAAATTATCAACGTTACCCTGGCTTTTGATCAACTTTGACGTGCTTATTTTTCAATCTCGGCTAGTTGGAAATCGTCATTCTGAAGTTTGGTGATTGGGCCAGTAACAATGCTTTTTATGATTGTGGACCAGCGATTGCATTTTTTAAGAAAATTCAGATCATTCGGAACAAATCGAGCAGCAACGAGTTGCATGCACAACCAGTCTTCTAAAATGGCACGAATTTATTCGTAAGATACGTAAATGTCAGCAGCTATCTGTCAAACTTTGTTGGTATTAACTTCAGTTGAAGACGTTGATTGCCAAACAGAGCGAGACAAATCTTCCATCACGTCTCGACAGCTGTTGCATATGCACTGTATCACTCAAATGCACATGTTTTTTTAAAAAGTTGATGCACCATAAGCCACCTGTTACATTTTTAGCGATTTTTGGCGCACGAAACTCCATTTGTAATAGAAAAATTTAAACAAATTCCATGAATGATATTCCTATCCATTGTCAACATCACAAAACACACTTGAGATGAATTGACAAAATCGAGCACTGTAAACAAACTAAATGAGGGATCATGGTCAAATCCCGCTTCAATATGGATGCTCACTGAGCCAGCTTAGCGACAAAAACTTACCCAATTAAGCGGACTTTTATGATCAATCCCGGTATTTGTTTCGTAGAATGTATTGTGAGTTCACAATAAGTTTTTATTGTTTCAAGTCCGCAAACATCATTCAAAACGAATTTAATTACAATTTTATTAAAATTTTAATTAATTAAATTAATTAGTTTAATTTAATTAAAATTTTACAACTTTTTTAAAATATATGGAACTTTTAAAAAATGCTGATAGCCTCATTCCCGCAGATTGAAATTGGACAGTCCTAACTAGAGATTTATATTTGATACAAAACGAGCATGTCCATGTTTTAATTTTAATTTTTTTTCGAATATGTGGAATATTGACTATATAGAGAATCGACTTTTCGACTTTTGTTGATCTTTTCATAACAAAAAGACTTTTAATGTATTATTTTCATTTAAACTTAATAATTTCTTTAATATACCAAATTGTTTATATTAAAAAAATAGCAGAAATTTAATATTCAATTAATATCAATAAAGTCTAAAATATGTTTTTTTGTTTCGGAAACCCACATATTTTTGACTTTTTTTTTAATTTTGTTGACCTTTTCATAACAAGAAGTCTTTTTATGTAATATTTTCATTTAAACTTTCTTTAATATAATTTCTTTAATATAACAAATTGTTTATATTAAAAAAAACAGCAAAAATTTAATATTGAAATAATATCAAGAAAATCTGAAATATGTTTATTGTTTCGGAAACCCACATATTTTTGGGTAAATGCAAGAATATTGAAATATGGGGTATCCATTTTTCGGGTTTAAAAATAAAGTTAAATAAAATACACATAAAGCTGAGATTTCGATGAAACTTTTATTTCATTATAATGCCTGGACCTTGCCATTATGTACGATATACAATGTCATTTAAATGACCGCCTCCGAATCGGTTGCAGCAGTATATCCTTTTCATATAGTTTTTGAATAAGTACGACGCAATGACACATCCGGGCCATAATTCTCAACAAACGGTCACTTTTTCCGGATGCAATAGCTTTTCTACAATCACTTCTGGAATTTCCGAGCCCCATATGCGCAATTTTTGCTTGTTGATGTACTCACTCGGTGGAGAAATGAATTTCATTGCTGAAGAAATTTTTGTCCGATTGAAAGCCCACGTTTCAATCACCACTTCTGTAGTAAGTTTTAACTATTTTCTTCTGCATAACTTCTATAGTAAGTTTCTGTTTCTGTGGTAAGTTTTAACTATTTTTACGCATTCTTCGGTTATTAAATGATCCATATTCGTAAATGGCAAACCTTTCACTAAATAAATAGCACTTCAGATGACAGGTAATTTACAGCTGACAGCTTTGACAGACCGGCGGACATTTAAAAGTTGTGGCGAAAATCGATTTCACAGCTGATTGGCTACTCTTGAAGTGTTAGTCAGATGCATTGATGTAACCGCCGATCAAGGAAATCGAGTGTACTAACTATTGAGACATTGTCGGTCAAAATTAACATTTATTACACTTAAGTCTGGAAATTAAAGTGGTCTGTAATGACACAATACTCCTGTCCTGTCTCCGATAGATTACCACTTAAATTATTAGCTTGACAAAAAAAGTTACTGCATCTATAAGTTAAAATTGCATCAGTAAGTTAGTCTAATCTATGAGATTAACCACAATATTTGCAGTGCTTAATAGCGCACATGAAATTAGAGCAATTTCATACAAATAAGGTTGTAATTACTTACTTATAGTCGCCATACATTCTACTCAATAATAATAGCAGCTACGAATATCTTACTGCACTGGGCAAACCTAAAATTGAATTGAAACATCGCTTTTCTTTTAATTTTGTGTAATATTTTCGTTTTATTTATTTCACATTTGTTGAAGGTGTATTTTTTTCGTTTCTTTTATTTATTTACTTAATAATAAATCATGTATTTTAATGCTACCATAATGACCTAAATAGTGTTCATAATTTTTTAAATAAAACAAAAAGAAAAAAACTTATTTTTAAAAATACCACAGAATAGTTTTGTTTATCGTTCTCTATTTCTAGATGAAAACATTCTAAAAAAAATATTTTTTAGAAGTCAGTTTTTTCGTATATTCAAAAATGACTAGAGCAAAAATGAGATGCAACTGAGATGTAACTTTCGACTCGAAATGAAATTGGTACATTTGAATAATGTTACAGAGAAATTCTTTGTTTGACGATGGTCGAACTCACTTTACTTCAGAATTCAAATGTTATTTTGTATTTCATTATCAATATTTTCGATTAAAAACCATAAGAAATGATTTCCGAATACCTTAAGCTCACAGTTTTATTTCGTAATGTGAATTATGCTGAAAGGAAATAACTTTTCAAATTTCCGTTTTAAGTTGTTAAATGTAAATAATGTCAGTATCTTTTGACGATTTCTAATGTTCATAATAAATTAATAAAATTTTGTTTACCATTCTTTTAATGTTGTAATAGATCTTGTTTGATAAACGATCACCGTATCAAATAAATGTATGTCTCTTAAGGCATGAACATTACTGAGTCATGAGTCATTCATAACAACTGTTTATTTTCATCCAAAGGGATGAAGATGTGTACAATTTAATAACAGAGTTGGCCTTTTTTTGGGCAATGAGTAACTCCTTCACTAAATGAGCATCTCATACTCACCGCAAACGGCATATGTGTGAAGAAAATTACTCATTGCTCATGAGCAAAATCAGATTTCTAATGAGCCAAAGCTGTGAGAAATGAGAGAAGCTGCTCATGAGATGTGAGCAGTACAAATCGAGAAAATATGTGAAAAGTCGAAAAATGGTAAAATATTCGTAAACCTTAGACCACAATTGTATGAACAAATGAAAGAAAGTCTTGGATAGGTGTATTCATGTCTGTATGTAATTGCGAGAATATATTTCGATAAAGTTTTGATAACCCATGGGTAGCGCACGCTAATTTTTGTTTTAAGATATTGAAAAAATCAGAAATATGTGGAGATAACTTCATTTTCGGAGACCCCTAAGGGACTAAAACGTTCAAAAAAACCGTCAGAATATAAAATCTTTAAAATATAAATACACCCGTAACTCGCAAATGAAATATTCAATTTCTAAATTAACACGATTTTTTACCTACTTTGGAGGCGAATATCAGGCAGTACCTTTTAAATAATACAAAAAAAAAAAAAAAAAAATTGCAAAGAAAAATAAAAGAAAACTAAATTAATAAAAGTGAAATGTGACTAAATCTTGTATTAGTGAACCATCCAATCGAGCAAATAACGTAATTTGGAAGTTCGTAAGTGAACTGACCGGGTGATGTGACTAAAATGTTTGTTCTTGAAATTTCAAATAATCAGGTCTCCTTATACTATCCAAATTTAGCACAAGTAAAGCGTTTGTTAAATTTGGATCTGAAAATGAAAATTAACACCATTATCTGCATTCTGATACCCCCAAAAAAAATTGTTATATTGTCCGAAATTCATTCTTTACTATTCAATCTTTACTGCAGTGGTCTCGACCTTTTGTCCATCTTATAATGCTTGTCAGAATAAATTTAGCAAACATCAGTATACTACATTTTTGGCTTATTGAATTTCTTCAACTAGCCATGCCCGTTTTCTCACCTTGTATACAAATGGCGGATTTAGCCTATATATTCTTAGTATCATATCTTTTAAAAAGATATCAAATTTGGTACAAGTCAAACATTTGAAAAACTTGTTTCCAAAAATTACCCTTTTTGGCACCTCCCATACAAATTGAACGATTTTCCGAAATTTAATTTCTAGTTTATAGACTACAGTAGCCTGAATTGTTTTTTGTTTATTCTATTGTTTATAATTTGTGAAAAATCGGCTAAACAATCACTTCCCTCTCTTGCAAATGACAGATTTACCCTATATATTCCAAGGTCCATTTCTTTCTTTCAATTGCACTAAATTAAATTAAATTTAGCATACATTAAACATTTGGTACATTTAAATATTGAACTGGATTCACTACATTTTGAGTAACTCCCGTACAAATAGAAAAGTTACTATTCCAGTTTTTGTCCTTTGTATTTATTTCTAATGCTCGCAAATTTTCAAAACAGTTCACCAGATTACCACACTCCTCCTTCTTATATCTCCCACACAAGTTAGCTTAATTAAGCGATATATTCTTTCGTATATCTTCCATTCAATTGCATTAAATTTCGGAAAAATGTAGTGCACATCGAGCTTTTGGTAAACTTAGATCTGAAATTGAAACTGAACTTCACTGCCAACTCCATTCTTACACCAAACTTTGCCGAAATTCAAACTGTCCACCTTTAAAATTTCTAAATGTAAAAGGATATAAGATGAATTTATAAGTATGTAAGTAAGTCAGTTCACTTGATACTGATTTTTTTCAATACTGCTCATTTATAAGCTCTGTTAATGGTCTTGAATCGAAAGCTACAACAAGATTGCTTTGAAAATGTTAATGTAAGAAAAATGACTAGTTTCGTTTCTCATTTTCTTCAATTTTTTTTTTTTGATAATTGCACAATTTTTGAGCCTTCTCCTATGGCAGCGTCAAAAGATTTATAATCCATTTTGTTGTTGCATTTCATTATAGAGATCGTGGCAATTTTGAGCCGCTGTTGATGTCGCTGACGATGTCGCCTCTGTAAGAGGAGATGGCGATTCCGATGAAGAGGAACTCGAGGAATTTGAAGAGTTAAAACGCTGCTGATGATGATGATTACAAAGTTGAGGTGCTGTTGGAGTCTGAGACTGATGTTGCTGTTGTTGCTGCTGCAGATGATGGGCCACAGAGATAGTTATATGCGAACGAGGATCCTCGGGAGTCCATGTACGAGCATACAATTTACTGCCAGGATAACGATCGCCTCGACGATACCATGATAACGAATGGGACATGCCGCCAGCTGTAAGTACACAGAGAAAAGAAGAAATTAATATTTTTTAATTAACACTGTAGATAATCCATGAAGTTTCATAAAAAGAGAAACCTTTTTTCCTTTTCCCTAATCCTTTAATAGTTTCCTACAGAAACAGAAAAAATTAAAAAATAGCAAGCCCTACGTTCCCTGCAATGTCGATGATAAGAAGAAAAAGCGAGAATTGATTAAAACAAGATGGTTTAATAACTCTGTAGCCCTAATAGGCTACTTATAGCCTTGTTTCTTTACACCCCTTCGTCTCCTTGCCATTCCCCCTTTATGTTTCCAATAATTTGGCTTTATTTGATTTGAAAACACTTGAGAAAACATTAGTGTCTACATTACAATGCCATTAGTGGTAACCGTTGGTACGCAAAATGACGTTTGAAGTGTTAGAGATTTCCGCAAAACCATCCGTTGAAAAAAGGACACTGTTAGTCCTTTTCTGTCGACAAAAAAGGGGTGGTTTTCATGAAATCCAGCAAGAATAAATAAAAGTGTTATTGCAGCTGCATGCTGGGTACTTAATTGTCTGTTAACACAGTATACACACAGCAGTACCAACATCAAATTGAATGTCACTTTAGGGCGGTCTTTCCGTTGTGTTGATCCTTAACTTCCAATCAGAATGCTAAAGAAGAGTATTTAAAGTGGTCTGGCGATAGATAGTAACCTCCCCTCCTCAAGCTGCTGTGTATATGAGTTGCCTTAAAGCACTTGTTTGCTTTTGCCATCAATTTGTTGTCGCAGATGACATCCTTGAGAAATGCGGGTGTGAAATATTTGCGGTCTGGCAGAAGGAAGCTACGATGTACAGTGTATAAAATTCGTATTCAAAGTATTGCTGCCATAACATATTGTAAAATAAAATAAAAATTACTTCCCTTGCATCTCATGAAAGGGGATGCGGGAGAGCTTCTTACTTTCAATGAGATTATAAAATTTATATTTTTCTAACATTCGTTTGAGAATTTTTTACTAGCTTTATCGGTTATTCGACTACCCGAAATGTATATTGATGTGGTATCTAAGCGAAAACCAGTTTGAGAATTCGATTACTCGAAATGCATACTAATGTGGCGACGAGGAACTTTAAACAACTGATTTTTTCAGTAAACTGGCTTTCAATTTGTTTGAAAACCGATTTTCGGCTATTCGACCAGGACAAAAGCGCTTAAATCCGGTTAATTCCAGTTTTTTTACTGTGCGACTAATTTTAAAAAGAAAATGATACGTTGTTAACTCGAAATACATCCCACTATTATGGAATAATTTGATAGAATATTCTAAATCAGGAGATCTGATAAATCTGTAAATCTGGTCAACAATTTTATTGCTTTTATGCGAATATTTTTCAAAAGCTAGTTTAAGAGAGCTTTTGAGGATCTTAATTTGCTCAGTATGATAGACATTTCGGGCCCACTGTTTACAGAAATTTCATTCCACTTCAAGTATTTTATAAAGTGTAGCTAATTTTTGGAAGGTACAATATGCACTTTATTAAAGTCCCTCCTCCTCAATTGAGAGCAACCATAGAATTTGATGCTATTTACGTTGCCTCTTCCCACATGTCCTTCAGCAGTTCTCCAAACCAAAGTCATCACCGGACCCTTCACACAACGGCATCAAGGGGCGATAGCAACATTTTGTTGCAAGTTGGTGTGAACAATTGCCAGTTGCGTGGCGCTCTTGCGTCCCTTTACGGATTATAAACTTTCATATCCCCCACCTTCGCTTTATATTTCATTTCACTTTGGGCCAGTAAAATCCACCATCCACCCAACCGTTGCCAACCCACCTTTATGGATTGCGTGTAGAAATTCAAGCTATCTATCTATATCTATCTACCTCTTTCTAATGTAAACTTTTGTTATAACTTCTATAGCCGGCGGGGGCAGGCAGCGCTCAAATCATGAAATTTTTCATTGTATTCCTGTTTGTAACATGAAATTTGTTTGTTGCCTTCGAAAAGCAGCAGCTGTAAAAGCTTTGAAAATTTCTCACAATTGTAATTATTTGGTTGTCATATAACAATAAAATTGAATATCTATACGAGTACATGAACGTAAGCAAGCATATATCAAGGTAGATATTTGCAATGTTTTTCGTTTATCCTTAAAAGGCCTTCTTCATGCTTATATCAATTTGATAACATTTAATGGAGGGACTTCAAGGACTCCCATACCCCTCAATAATGCAATTTTTGAAAACGTAGCCGCTCTGTCGAGTGAAAACGAAATGTATATGAATCGGTACATACTCGTACATAACTAAGGCATATTTCTCTATGAAACTTCACCCTGGCTACTAAACTTTGACGATTTTTCTATTCAATTTTAACGCTTTAGCGGTTGACTATTTTGATTTTACAGCTAGGTACTATTATTAGCTCGTGAAAAAATTTCGTCCCATTGCCAGTTTTTTCGTATAGATTTTCAATACTGAAATTTGAACAATTTATGTTTTTACATCATGATAAAATATTTACAAAATTAAACAATTGTGACTTTTCTTTATTACAATTTCATTTCACAAATTTATAAATGTATTATCGATCATATTACGACGCAAAAAGTAAGTTATTCCGATTTCAATGTTGGAAACTAAGAAAACAGAAGATTGAGGTTGCCACTTAAAACAATTTTCTTAGCAAAAAACATGGCAAATTTAAGCTTCAAATTTCTCGACCATGTTTTTGCATGGAGTGCCATAAAGTTGTAGATTTAACTGCAAAGAATATACCATTTTAGAGAAGTTGGCCTCTCCAGCAAGTGATAGCAGAAGTTGTCAGATGTAAAATGTAATAACGATAAGGTTGGATGTCTGGCAACACCACAACTTTGCGCTAGCTGCAGATTTATTCACAGGAATTAAGCAATAATTTACACATACGAGTATGATACTTGTTCGGCTCAAGACTTGTCATTTTCGAGCAGAAAATAATGAGTGATGCTGACACTAAATTGTTAATATTATGTACTCTGCAAAAAAGTGCTGGAAGTCATTCCAAAGAAAAGTATTTTCACAGCTTCCATAGCTTTATTTAATTATAACAAAGGGACCGATGAAATTAAGGCGTTATAACTGAGATGCAAAAATTTAAGTCTTTAATACTCGTATGTGTTTAAAATTGTTGTTCATTAATAGCTTAAATTGATTAATTATGCTAATTCTGATTAAAACAATAAAACTGATCTAAAGAGATTTCATTGGCATAGAGGATCTGATGAAAAGGCAATGAAAAGTTGTCAAAAACAGCAGCGTCCCCTACTACAAGCCCATGTTAAATTCAGCGGTGATTATTCATTTTTACATCGCTTCTTGATCACCGGTTCTTTCTGTCTTCCATGGAGCCGAATAAGCATCATATGTGTACATTTTTGATTTACTCCTTTAATGTAAATAAATTTTCTTCTATTAGAAATCGATCTTTTTGTGCGAAAAGTTAGATATAATAATTATTATGTAACATATATATTAGCTAGTATTAACAGTCTAGTATCAGCATCAAATATGTTTTTTTTTTTTTTTGGCTCAAAAACGTGGAGTTGTGATTTACTTCCTCGATTTCGATATAATCCTTTAATTGGAATAAATCTGCAGCTAAACCACATCGATTGCTTGTAAAGGGTGTCCTAACAAAAAATTTAAATTTAAATTTTAAATAAACCACAGATATTTAAAAAAAATCATGAATCTTTATTATGTCGTAAAGTACAGAAAGACAGAATGAGGTTATGTATGGAACAACACATCGGGCAGATGGCCGGCGCGGCTTTGCTGGCACACACGCAATCTTTTAATGAAATTTTCAATGACCGTTTTGCATAAATGCTGCGGTATTTTATTAATGCAGCGTCCAATTTCCTCTTTTAAGACTTGAGTCGTCGTCGGCTTATTCGCGTAAACCATCGACTTCAAAAAACCCCAAGAGAAAAAAGTCTAATGGTGTTAAATCGCACGATCTAAGCGGCCAATTCTGGTCTCAAAAACGCGAAATAACACGACCGGGAATGGCTGTATGACATGTGGCGTCGTCTTGTTGAAACCACATGCCATCCACATTCATTTCTTCAATTCTAGGCACGAAAAAACTGGTTGTCATTTCACGATACCGAACATCATAGACTGTCTTGCGTTCTTGTTGAGACACCCTTAGAAGCATTGCCTTCAACGGTTTCACAAATTTAAGAATGGTGAGTTTGACGTCGAAAACAAGAAACGTAGCAGAATTCAGAATGTGTACTAAGATGCGGAACTTGAATCGCTATTGAAGGAATATTCGAAAAAAAAAATTGCAATTACATTAGGAGTGACCCAACAGGCAATTTCACATCTTTAAAATCGTTGAGTATGGTTCATTTTATTTCATTTGGAATAATGTCTACAGATGTTAAACGCCGATTTCTCACTGGCGAAGTGCTGGTGCTGCTTTGTTTATATCGTTACTGGTAATGAAAAATGAATACACTGCGATAACTCAACGAGAAGAAATGGCCATGCTTCAACATTGACAGCCATATCGGGTCACAAAAAAAGTCATACGAGATGTGATAAAAAAACGGTTTTTTTTTTCAAATTTCGTGATTTACGTATGTTCGATTTTCGCATTTTTTTCTGTTGTGTTGGTACACATGTCTGTTATACATATGTGTTGACAATATCAGCCATTTTGGATTGCCAGTTTGTTTTTGACAGATAAAAAGGTTAGTCGTGTTTTGGTGTGCTCTTCGATTTTTTACTATTCGAAAAAATGGATCAAAAAACTGTCTTAAGTTTTGTGTAAAAAATGAAATTAAATGTTGAAATGTTGACTTTGGCGTTTGGCGAGTCTATTATGAGCAGAACACAAGTTCAATTGTGGTATAACCGGTTTAAGGAAGACCGAGAAGATGTCAATGACGATGCTCGTTCTGGTCGCCTGCGCACGTCAAGTTCGGCCAAATGTGAAGGTTTTGCTCACGTTTTCTTCGATTGCAATGGCGTGGTGCATCATAAGTTCTTGCCACAAGGTCGTACGGTCAATAAGGAATACTACCTTGAAGTTATGCGTCGTTTGGACGAAGCTATTCGTGAGAAACGCACAGAATTGTGGAAAAAACAATCATGGATTTTGCACCATAATAACGCACCAGCTCACACATTGATGCTTGTGCGTGAGTTTGTGACCAAAAACAAAACCGCAAGCTGCCTCAACCACCGAATTCATCGGACTTGGCCCCCGCTGACTTTTTTCTCTTTCCAAAACTGAAAACACCGATGAAAGGAAAACGTTTTGCTACGATTGAGGAGATAAAAGAAAAATCGAAACAGGATCTGTTGGCGATACCAAAAAGCGGGTTTTAGAAGTGTTTCGAGGATTAGAAGAAAGGCTGGCACAAGTGTATTATATCTGAGGGGGAGTACTTTAAAGGAAACAAAATAGAAATTAGTGAATAAATAAATATTTTTTTGGAAAAAATTGATAATAACGGTTATTTTTTGATCACACCTCGTATTATGCATTTGGTGTTACTAACTTGGTGTCAAATATTATGAGTTGCTCAAACCGGACTAAACCACTAACTGAGTTCTCTGCTCAGATT
Organism: Philornis downsi; assembly: GCA_019455685.1. Classification (NCBI taxonomy): domain Eukaryota; kingdom Metazoa; phylum Arthropoda; class Insecta; order Diptera; family Muscidae; genus Philornis; species Philornis downsi. The sequence continues at coordinate 1,379,760 of JAHXMU010000668.1, forward strand.
GGGGCAAACGCTCAAGGAAAAAACGCGCCATCTCCTAGTTAAGACCTATAATATTATACTATCGCATGATAATGTTGCGACGTCGGTTAAAAACTAGTTAGAAACACTCAATTGGAAAGGCCTTCTCCGTCCGCTTATTCATCAGGCATTGATCCTTCGGATTACCTTTTGTTCCGGTTAATGTCACATGGCCTATCTAAGCAGTGTTTCACATCATACGAAGAAACCAAAAATTAGATCGATTCCTGGATAGCGCAAAAAATTATGCTTTCTATTGACACAGTTTTCGCGTGCTGTCAGAAATATGTGAAATAGCTGTGGCTAGTCATGGACAATATTTGAATAATATATAATGTATCGTGTTTTTCCTCACAATAAATGAACAATTTTTGATAAACAAAGTTTGTACACCCATTATTTATTGTAAGACCACAGTTTTTCCGTGCTTTAAAGTGGACTCTTATGATTCTGTAAAATAACTTTTGTTAAAAAAAATTGGTAGTTATTGCACTAAAAAATACATTATTGTATCTACTAAATCGGACAGTTAGTAAATTCTTTATTCATTAACGATGGGCTTCCAATGCCAATTCGTTAGAACCACTGATTTTTCCAAAAAAGAAGGGTTTTCAGGAAATCAACATACAGGGTTGCCCATATTCGACGGACCCATCTGGCAACGCC
>JAHXMU010000668.1:1394675-1427453 GCA_019455685.1 Philornis downsi
TCACCAGTCGAAAATTTTTCGTATAAACGCTTAATGGTGTTCTTAGAAGGCGCACTTCTCACATTTTTTAATATTTTAAAAGCACGTTGAGTTTTCACAATTGACTTCTTCTGTTGAATGTAAATTTCAACTATTTCAGAGCGCTCGCGTGGCGTGTATTGTTCCATGGTAAAAATCTGCTTGGACTGACGCTTCAAACGCGGTATGTCATTAAGCGATCTGACATCTCTGTCAAAAGTTATGGCGTTGCCAGATGGGTCCGTCGAATATGGGCAACCCTGTATATAATATGTAGGGAATTAGATGTACGTAATCTATGTAATTCCCAGTCATTGAGTTTAGAAACAGAAATGTGTGTGAACTTCATTGATAATGACATGTCCTGCCGATCTGTAAGATGTCCGGTGGATCCATTTCTTATTTTCCAAATTTTCCAAAATTCGATTTTTCCAAATCACCTCTGATAGTCGTTGAAATTTCGACAATAATTATCTAATGAACTTCGTAATTGTTTTTGGTGTTTATGCATATAAATAGAATTTTATGCTATAATATATGAACGAATTGTGTATTTGTTGTCGTTTTTTATCGACCTTTATTTAAACATTAATCCTTATTTTGTCGTTAATAAATCAAGCTCGTGGTCAGGCTTTACATATTTATGTTCGATATTTCAATTATCATAGAGGATAATCTTCAGGAATTGTATAAACGGAATACAAAATGACATTGAGCGTTGGTTTGACTCTCGTCATCTTCTTTTCTAATTTATTATTAGCAACAAAACATGAATGCATTATATGAACAAATTGTAACTTTTTGTAGTTAAAGTTTCAAACAATAAATCATATTTTTAGAACCGATTGCTAAATATAAATGTTCTTATAATTATAATGTACTAATCGTGTGAATAGACTGTTTGAGTTATTGCTTTTTATATAAATCACATTTATTAACTTAAAGTTTCATCGTAATATGATGATTGGTGTAAGAATCTATGCTCAACATACAGATAAACTTTCGGAGAAACTACATTTATCTGTTCACTTAATGGCTGCTCCACCAAGAGTTAGTAGAAATTATGCTAGACCTTGTTTGGTAAACGCCTAATATAACAATTATGTTTGTATTATGACTTGTACATTGTTCGTTGGACTGCCTACAAAAAATATGGTTCCTATTCAAAAGTCGGTGATATGATGTAATATATTATAACAGGTTATGCCGCTTCCATTTCAATATTCAAAATTTTGGAGGTAGGTGCTTAAAAGCCGATTAATATATCTCAGAACCATTTTCTTTACATATGTACAGCATACATTTGTTCTTTATGCGTACTCCCCAAAGTATGCAATTCTTCCAAACTCCGATTGGTATGCAATTTCGAAATCTTCCTTTTGTATGTATTTGCATATGTGATGTCATTTTTCCTTTAAGTAAACTCACTTTCCTCTACATAAGATCATAATTATTTCATTGATATGATGCAAAATGGGGGCAGGGAAAAGACATTCTGCGCAGATGTTATTCACGTCACGTAGACACAACGTCAGTGACAGTAAAGGATAATATGAGGGAAGGATATTTTGAAAATATAGTAACAAATTCATTGCACTGCATGTAAACATTGGTTGTCAAACAAGTGACCTGGCAAACACCACAGAAGGAGTGAGTGAGAGAGATAAATGGCGAGGGGATGGAAATCAATCCAAGCAATAAAAGAGCATTGCTGACAGGACTAAAGAGAAGGCGTAAAGAAAAGAGAGTAACTGTCGTTAGTGAAATAAAATGCAATATTGGAATGAATTTCCGGTGCAAAGCGAAAAAAGAAATTAAATTAAAGCTTGGTTGGAACAGGAAAAAAACATAAAATGAAGTTACAAGCAATTATGACTGGTTCCGGTTTTTATTTTTTGAGCGCTCTTTTTCTCAGGGTTATTGAAATAATGCTATAAACACTGGGTAAATAAACAAACACACACATACACACAATAAGTATATTACAACCCTCTTTAACAATTGTCACTCGATATACGTACGTTATTGCTCTCAATAATTTATAGAAATAAAAATTCAATTATGTATAATTTTTTATACCAGAGGGTAGACCGACGACACCCGGACGAAACCAACCGAAATTTATGCTAAAATCTTTCAAAGGGTTGAAACAGGAACTGCTGTATGTGTTAAACGTATGAGTATTAACGCAAGTATGGTTGTAAATCATTGAATCGGCCATAAATATCAAATTACCTGGTAAAACTTCTATAGTCTCGGAGAAGCAGCTTCTAGAAAAATGGAACGAAATGAAAACAAACATTCTACACGTTTCTTTTTATGTAAGCAAAAAAGAAGAACAATTGTCATAAAATTATTCATAGCCGGCAGTAGATCTTTACTGCAGTTTGCGACAGATGTGTGAGAAGCTGTTGTGTATTCCTGGTAAAGAATAATGGGATACTTTTCCGGCGACATCTGCTCGATGAATGACTTGAGAATCTGTTATATAGCATTACATCGAAGTTACCTTAAAGATAAAAAAATTTGTGAATTTATGAAGTTGTGATTTTATGAAATTCTGAATATATAATTTAGTAGTTTTATGAAATTTTATGAGTTTGCGAATTGGCGCAATCATGAATTCATTATTAGTTTCTGAATTAATGTGGTTACTATGATTTTTTGTCGATTTTACAATTTTACTGCGTCAAAAAAGGCTAATATTTTTCAAAAATATTTATTCTTCCAAATCTTCTCCAGACACCATATATTTGTGCCAACAAAAATTATTTCTTTATAAATTTTAAAGCGGCGGTAAGGTTGTCAGTAAGGTCCCTGATTGTTAATGGTACTCAAAAACATCAAGAAGATTCTTCCAAACCTTCTCCAGACGGCATATATTTGTGCCAACAGAAATTATTCATAGATTTTAAAGCGTTGGTAAGGTCCCTGTCAGTAAGGTCCCTGATTGTTAATGGTACTCAAAAACATAAAATCTCGGACTTGTTAGATATGACTTTGATCAGATATGATATGATTTGATCAGAACAAATTGATGGTCGGACGGGATTCTCTGTTCTTTGTATTATTTAAGTCGTTCTCGATCTTCTTTGATCTGTTTATGCAACTTGTAAACATTTCTTTAATACGAAACCTGTTCACCGAAAACCCTCTGCAAATATCGCTTTCGCTACGGAGGAAACGTTTTATTTCGGAGAGAAAATGTAATGCAGCTTCTTTGTTCAACAAAACCACAGAAATCGCTTTTTTTCTCTGAGCAGCGGTCACCTCATCTGCTCCGTTCGATTAGTCAAACGATTGTCTGATATAAGCTTCTCAAACTGACGTTCGGAATCGTCACTAAATCATAGGTCCTGTTTTACTGAGTCTAAAAAAATGGCACTTAGCTACCTCCACCTAACATTAATGCAGTCTGCCACAATGTTACCGAATTAACAAATATATACACATATGGCCGAAAAAATAACTACACCTGCTTATTTTTGCTTTATGTTTAATTTTAGTTACTTTAACGGAAGGTAAACATGGCAATTCTTTTCTATTTAAATAACTTGAATAGGGTTATGCCTTTAAGAGTGAAAACAAAACTGGAGCTTCCCCCTTGTTTTCATTGTGAGCTAGTTTTGTTCTGATGTAATTTCAGTACTTGGTCATAATAATAAATACATTGCTCAATTCTTTAATATTTTTGCAGTCTGCTAGATAGACTAGTTATTTTACTGTTGTTTATCTTCGTTCATGAAGAAAATATATAATAAAAAATCAGCCCTGGGTCGAAAAAGTCATTGTTCTCCGAAGCAGAGAAAAATTGTTTCAAGACTAAGAGAAAGTGGCCAAAGTCTTCCTTCTATAGCAGAAACTATGAATCGGTCGCTATTTTTTGTACAAAATGCTTCATAGTCAAAAAAGCCCGTCGAAACTCGCGGAAGACCCAAAAAAACTTCAAAAAGAACAGATCCGTATTGTAAGACTTGCGAAGAAGGACTCGTTTGTGTCTTCAAAAGCGATTTCAGCAGGAATTGGAAATGTAATTTCATTGCGAACGGTTCGTCGTAGACTACAAGAAGCACATTTACCGCACCGGATACCCAGAAGAGTTCCTTTGCTTGGACAAAAAAAAAAATTAAAAACTAGATTAGCGTTTGCCAAGTCATTCCAATTGGTCCGGAGGAGACGGTGAAAAAATGGCGAAACATTTTGTGGAGCAATAAAGCAAAAATTAATGTATTTGGAAACGACTGTGCCCGGAATGTTCGACGCCCTAAGGGTGAGGAATTCCATGTTCGCTTTACAGCACCGTCAGCACGGGGCGGCAATATTATGATCTGGAGTTGTTTCTCGGGGTATGGTGTCGGTCCGATACATCGAATTACCGACACTATGACCAGATTCCACTACAAAAATATCTTGGAAAATACGATGTTGAACTATGCTGTGAAAAGTATGCCTCTTAGAATGACATTCCAGTAGGATAACGATCCGAAGCATACTTCTACTTGGTTCCAAGATAATAATATTGCCCTTCTTGACTGGCCAAGTCAATCTCCGGACTAAAATCCAATCGAAAATCTTTAGGAAGAGTTGAGATGAAGAATTGGAAAGGAGGTTCTTAAAAATAAGTATCAGTTATGGAATTTTGTTCAAAAAACTTGATATGAAATACCAGTAGAAACCTGCAGGAAGCTTATTGCCAGCATGGCAAAGAGTCAATAAAATAATTAAAAATAAAGGTGAATGTGCTGGCTCTTAACGAAACTCAGCAAATTTAGCAGAAAAAAACTTGATTTTTTTTTACTTTTTTGCTTATTAATTAATTAATTATTATTTAACTAAATGTACTTTTCGAAAAATACTGAATTTAATTTTTGTTTTTTGTTATTTAAGTGTTTTTTTCTAACGTTATAACGTTTTTATTTCTAACGTTATAGCAAAAGAAATTAGTATTTGTTTTTTTCTATTAATTTAAATAAATTTTCGTCTACGAGCCTTTAAAAGAATATAGGGTGTACTTATTATTTTGACCATATGTATACCTGAGATTTGACATATCCTCATATTTAAATTAAAAACTGGTCTTACTTATAGGACACAGTAGTATTTACTTCGTGTTCTACATTTTCTAACCAGTGGACAAATTGCAACGATGTTCAAACCACTAAGATTGCTGGAGATGGTATTTCGAATACCAAAAGTAGCTATCCGTGCAGCCACCTATCAGTATAATCAATTTCCTAAATTTTTTGAAAAATAAAACTGTAAGCAATGATAAATAATTGATAGAAAAACAAATTTATAAAATTATTAACATTAACAAACTTTAGAAATATATAATATAAAATTGCAGAGCAATAAAATCCAAACATTTTTAAACTTTAAATTCTTAAAACTGTGAAACTTTAAAACAATTAAACTTCAGCACCTTAGAATTAAAAAAATCGAGTGTTATTTTCACATTTTAGTTAAAAGATTGTAGAACGAGTTAACGATTAAATTTTTAATTTATAAATACACATTCAACTATTTATTATATGTTTACAACTTGAAAATCTTAAATCTTCGTCGAGAACTTGAATGTGTGAATAAAACTACTAACCTGAAAATATATTAAAACTATATAAAAATAAAACGAAGACATAAAATTTGGGAGTAGTTTTAGACAACAAACTAAGTTTTAACTATCGTGTGGATAATGTAGTCCGACGTTTAAATTATTCACTGCGAAGTTTTTATTATACTGGTTTAGTGTTGCCCAGATCGATTAAGGAGAAATTGGTTCATGCTTATATCATGCCTAGGGTTCTATATTGTTTAGAGTTATATATTGGCACCAATAAACAAAATATGAGGAAAATTCAGATGGCGTTTAATAGAGTTATGAGATATTTGTATTCACTGAGGCGTCGTATTCATATAACACCGTATGTTAACCGTTTCTTGAATTGTAGTTTTAAAAATTATATAGATTTTAGGTCTTTGTTGTTATTTTATAAAGTTGTTCGATTGTGTAGTCCTCAATTTCTTTTTAGTTCATTTAATTTTTCACATTCCAGTCGTAATAAGCAGCTTCTTATTCCTAAAATAGCCAATAACCCATGGATCGTGCTTTTGTAGTAGGAGTAGCTCGAATTTACAATTTACTACCAAGCCATTTAAAAAGTTTTAAATTATGTCCTGATTCTTACAAAAGGCACATTCTACAACACTTTCAGACTTTACTGTAAAATTTTGTTTTCAATTAAACCGTGAGCAACCTTTATTACATACCGATTATCTTATATTTCCAGATTATATACCGATTAACTTCTAACTTTTGAATTAGTCTTTTTTTCATACTTTTTTGTCTTTAATAATCATAATTTCATATTATATATTTATAAATTTTATATTTAATTCTTATTGCGTGTTTTTTTTTTTTTTAACTTATTATATTGAGCAGATTCAATCTAATAGATGAATTGTTGTATATTGTAATTTACTTATAATTAATTGGCCGGAAGGCTTTAAATTACAAGCCAAAAATAAATAAATAAATAAATAAAAGAGCTAATGAACCAACAACTAAAAGGAATTGGAAACCAAATATCTACAAAAGTCTCTAACCATAAAGTTAAAACTGTAAAAATATATATAATTCCCTTGCATCCCAGAAATGAGATATGGAAGAGCTTATCACGTGCAATGAGCTTGCACGCATTCTATTTTTAGGCTCACTCAACGGCGCCCATAGTTTAAAAAGATTCCAAACGTCCCAATTTGAGAAGATTTTACTAGACTTGTCGATTACTCGAAGCGTTCGTTAGGTACATCGAGGTGACCGTAGCCCAAATAGTGGTAGTATGCGGGATTGAACCCTCGATTATGCAAATGATGATCGCGTACACTAACCATTGCGCCACAGTCGATCATAAAGATATACCTATAAATATAAAATTAAAAATAAAAACATAGAAAAAAAACTGAAAGAAATTATTTAAAATTTGTATTTGTTTTAAATAAAAATATGAAAATTACAGACTAAGAAAGCTATAAATATATATTATTCCAATTTTATAAAGACACAACAAGAAAAGAAGTAACATGTTCATAATTTGTTTGTGATTGTAAAATTTGAATAGCTGTTATACTGGCTCTTCAAATTAATCTAGATGTAAAAGCGGCATACTTACATATTTCACCATAAGTTGTAAATTACAACTAAATATCTCCTTTAGACAAATATACATATAGTAATGTTATGGGAGATAATCATATTCATTCATATATCTGTGTTTACAAAATAAAACGACTTAACCTACAATTTGTTCTTTTGAGACTTTGAATGTTTTTCAAAAAAAATTAATATTATGTAAATTTGTCAAATGCAGAATTTAGAAACCACACCACTTGCCCTAAAGAACATATTCAATAACAACAATAAAAAAACATATTCTGGGTTATATAAATTTTTAGAGATATTATTACGCAACTTCGCAAACATCGCTCTTTTGAGAAAGGCTACAACTTGTGAATTGCATCGAATTTTAAGCCAAGCATAGGACGCGAGTACGTGTCTTATTAAGGATAACAATAATAAGGAATAAACTCGATTTTGTGCTAACTTCAATTAAGTCGCTTTTCCTTGTAAATACAGATATACGAATTTCAAAATGTAAGAAGTATTTGTGTAATCTTAAAATATCACCAGATGTTGTTCCTACATTGAAGAAAGTCTCCCGCCGCTATTGTGATTAGCGGAAGTATCATTACTTCATTTCCACTTCTTTCAGCAAGTGGCATTTGGCCATCCTTCTTGAAGATTCTTATGAGAGAGAGGGTACGTGCTGCCAGCTCTAAAACTAAATGGAGTAGGAAATATTGGGTATTGAATTGAAATAATTTCAAATTCTTGCCAGTAGCTAACAACAACACCTGCTATTGAACGAGTTCAATACTATTCGCTTATCTCTTCGTGGCGAAACAAGTAATATGCCGCCACATGTAACATGGGCAATTCAAAACAGTTACAACAAGCAAAATGGAAAAAACGAAGACAAAACAGTTTCAATGTAACTCAAGGAAATAAAGGACGAAAACGAAAGGAAAAAATTGCTAGCATTTGTAAGCTACAGCACACGATCAACAGGCAGGACTCTCTTCAGTTATATTTTTACAAACTAATCGAATATTTTTTTCCATAAGAAGAAATATTAACATCTTTGTGAAGGAAACCCAAGTAGAGGGATGCAATTTGAAATTTGACATAGGACAGGAGAGTCAGAACAAAAAAGAAAATACTTGGTTAGTGTAGTACCTTTGTTTCAAATCAAGCAGCTGTAGCTGGAGGATTGTTTTGTATTTGCACATAATCACACACACGCACAAACACATGTTCGCTTCTTATTTTAGTTTACCTTCAACATCTTTTTCTCATGTTATCCTTTGTTCCTTAGGCAGGATATGTTGGTAATGATCCGGGTTATATAACTAGATTTTTTAGTGGTTGAGCAGATGTTGGGTTTGTTAACAGTTTTTTTCCTTACCGATTCTAGATGTTTTCCATCGTACACAGCTGTTTTCTATTTAAGAAGAATTTGAAAAGGGATGTTGTTTTTTTTTTTTTTGTTGGTTTTGTTTTAGCGGCATTGTGGAATTTTTTCCTGTAGTGTATTTAAGGACTTTGACAACAACCTCAAAGTGGTAGTTATGGATCTAGAAATGTCTTAGAAGAGCCAAATGACAACTGGAGAATGTTTTTTCATATCATTGATGTCTTTGAAAAGTTTTGCACCACTCTATTTTGAGGAAATAAATTTGGATTTCTGTTGTCGAAAGAGATGCCAACAGCGAATAGGCCCGAAGTTTTGAAACGAAATCGTCCATCTGATAATGAAATATTGTACGAAAAAAACTAAAATGAGAACAAAATCCAACACCACTTCCTACCTCGGTTCAAAAGATATACATATGTACACAACCTGAAATATAATATTAGCCAGTTTTAGTGAAGTAACCTGGAATATAACATTTATTATATCCATTCCTTAGTTTCCATGTTTTACGTACAGGAATTCATGTGTTCTCACTTAGTAAAATTGCGAATAGTTTGCACATACATGACAATTGTGTATCTCTTTACTTATGGGCTTATATTACGGAGTTACTTCCCTTTCGAATATGAACAATTCAGTTACAGCAAATGTTAATGTTATAAATGGATTATGATCATTTCAGGGAATCCGGAAAAAAATGATTTTGTGAATCATCATTTGTTACTATAATTTGGTTTTTATACCAACATTTTGAAACTTCTTTGAATGTTACTCTCCCTCACCCAGTGAAAACGCGATATTGTGTTGGTACCTAGAAGAGAATATCCTGCAATAAATGGCAGATTAGCTATTACCGATATAGATGTCAATATAAGCATCCACAATATTATATATTTATATTAATACTAGCTGACCCGGCAAACGTTGTTTTGCCTTCAAAAAAAATTAATTGCAAAAATCTCATCTCCAACGCCATCTATCACTTCAAATAAAACCTTTTAAGCCTTCCGGAATACTCTACCAATAATTTAAGACCAAAATGAGCCAAATCGGTCCAACCGTTCTCGAGCTTTAGCGAGACTAACGCACAGCAATTGATTTTTATATATATATAGATATTTTAAAAAAAAATTTAATGTACACATAAATATTAACATATATATGTACCTATACATCTATATTCGGTACTTGTATCCACGTTATTGTCCATATTTATATTAATATTTGTATTTATGTCGATGTTTATTTCGACACTTTTATATCGATATCCACATTTACATATCGATATCATCTATATCGATATTCGTGCCTATATCAATATTTTTATCGATATGTGTATAGATATTTATATTTATAACCGTGCCTATCGATATCTATATCAACGTGGTGATATTTACATCGATATTTATATCGATATCTACAAAAAAACCAATTCCGTTTAGACACGGGAGATCTGCTTAAATTCAGTGAGCTTACGCGCAGCATTCTACTTTTAGACTGACTCAATATCTATATTGGCTCAACATTACAATACATACAATACATACATATACAAATGTTGAGCCAATATAGATATTGAGTCAGTCTAAAAGTAGAATGCTGCGCGTAAGCTCACTGAATTTAAGCAGATCTCCCGTGTCTAAACGGAATTGGTTTTTTTGTAGATATCGATATAAATATCGATGTAAATATCACCACGTTGATATAGATATCGATAGGCACGGTTATAAATATAAATATCTATACACATATCGATAAAAATATTGATATAGGCACGAATATCGATATAGATGATATCGATATGTAAATGTGGATATCGATATAAAAGTGTCGAAATAAACATCGACATAAATACAAATATTAATATAAATATGGACAATAACGTGGATACAAGTACCGAATATAGATGTATAGGTACATATATATGTTAATATTTATGTGTACATAAAATTTTATTTAAAAATATATACATATTTATATATATAAATATAAACATTTCTATGTCGATGTATATACGAGGCGTAAAATAGTCCCCCTCAGATATAATACACTTGTGCCAACTTCTAATCCTTAAAGAAACACTTCTAAGACGCCAACAGCTCCTGTTTCGATTTTTCTTTTATTTCCTCAATCGTAGCAAAACGCTTTCCTTTCATGGGTGTTTTCAGTTTTGGAGTTTTGGGAACAGGAAAAAGTCAGCGAGGCCCAAGTCCGGTAAATACGGTTGTTTGAGGCATGATTGCTGTTTTGTTTTTGGCCAAAAACTCACGCACAAGCATCGATGTGTGAGCTGGTGCGTTATCATGGTGCAAAATCCATGATTGGTTTTTCCACAATTCTGTACGTTTCTGACGAATTGCTTCGCGCAAACGCCGCATAATTTCAAGGTAGTATTCCTTATTGACCGTACGACCTTGTGACAAGAATTCATGATGCACCACGCCATTGCAATCGAAGAAAAGATTGAGCAAAACCTTCACATTTGACCGAACTTGACGTTGTCGGGCGTCCAGGACGAAATCTTTTCGGCCTTCTTTAAACTGGTTATACCACAATTGAACTTATGTTCTGCTCATAGTAGACCCGCCAAACGCTACAGTCAACATTTCAAATGTCCTTGCACATTTAATTTAATTTTTTACACAAAACTTAATACAGTTTTTTTGATCCATTTTTTCGAATAGTAAAAAATCGAAGAGCACACCAGAACACGACTAACCTTTTTATCTGTCAAAAACAAACTGACAATTCAAAATGGCTGATATTGTCAACATACATATATAACAGACATGTGTACCAACATAACAGAAAAAAATGCGAAAATCGAACATACGTAACTCACGAAATTTGAAAAAAAAAACTTTTTAATCACACCTCGTATATCGGTATTTATACCGATTTTTGTTTGTATTTTTACTGGTGTATCGGTAGGTTTTTATCCAAATTCTGCTCGCAGTGTCATAATCTTCGCTTTTTAAGTAGGAAAAGTTATCATGATATCGAAAAATTGATATTTTTTTACTGGTATTTCTTGACATCGATATTAGTATATTCGTTTCCAGGACAGTGCCGAAACTTATTTTTCAATGAGAACAAATATTCCGTATATAACAAATATGACAAACTCAAATACCCATCTTCAGTATTAATATCGTAAAAAATCTAGGTAGAAACATTTACAGTAACTCGGTATTATTGCTCATTTCTAAATTTAAATTGTACTTAAGACAAATATGTGATGTTTTGCATAATTCATGTAGTGGAGAGCTAATTTTGATCTTAATATAATTATAATTCCAGCTCCAGAAAGAACCTTCTCATAATTAAATAAACATTTCTGCCCGTCGATCCCTACATAATTTACCAATATTTATGTTTTGCATTTTTTGCTCAATTTCGTAAATATAAGCACGCAATCGAAACCAATCAAACGGACCTCATAAAACATAACAATCAATCTATCATGCGTCATATGGTTGGCTGATTGGCCGACAAACTGACCAATCCTTTATCTGACTTGACCGCATCCTGTACGAGGTAGTAGACAGCATTGGTCTGCTGTGATGTTCATTGCGTGTCGGCCGGTCAAACTTATTGTGAACCAATTATTGCAGTTGCTGCCTGCCCTGTGTATGTTTCCTTTCCTACAAATAGTTCGCCGGTTCAGTGGTCTGGTTTGTTGCCTCCGGGTGTAACCGCAAAAATTGGCAAATTCGAAAAGATAACAACAAACCAGAAACAAAAAGCAAAAGTGAACAAATGAAATGCAATACTTTAAGTGCAAAGCAACCAATGTTGAAAAACCAACAAATGCTGATATTTAAACCTAAATACCTAAAAAGACAGAAAGTGCAGAAAGTAAGTTTGCACTCTTGTAATTGGTAAATAGAAAAAATACATAATAATATTACATAATGTAGTTTCTTCAATGAAACGATATGGTACGAAAATCTTGTATATTTCCATTACTAAGTTCATCAGAAAAAATATCCATAAAAATTACTGCTAACTTCTGTTTAGCATTGTACAGACAACTGACTACATTGTTGCTCCTACTTTGAACTCAGCGGGTGTTGTTGCCAGACTGCATTTTTATGCGATGCGTAAATCTACACAACAGAGCCACGCATTCAAACATTCGACCAAGACTATTGCAACCAATCGACTATATATCCATTTCTCCGTCCGTTGGTTTCATCGTCGGCATTTGCTAAGCTGCTATAACATGTTTTCTTTTTAGAATTTACTTTTTTTTTCTCAGGTTATTCTTTGGAATAATGATTTCCTTAATTTAAAATTTCCTCTATCTTCCGTACTAGCCAAAGATATTTTTAGAGGATTTTCATACAAACACTTCTCCTGCAGAGTTTTTTTTATTTTTTTGGTTGTTTTTCTCTCCATTTCTAATTATTCCTTAAATAAACATGGTAAAGTCATCGTTGTCGTCTTTGTATTATAGAATATTCAAACATTGATTTCGATTTTTCATCCGCCTGCTGACATTACCGCCCCATCCGCCACCCTATACAAGCTCATATGCTCCTATTCTGCTTGTCCCATCGCATTTTTGCTCCCCTTCTCATATATTTTTCTAATCGGTAATTTTTAGGCGCAGATTCTCGTCGTATTGAAAATGTGTCTGTGTCGTTTTTTTTCTCTCTTTTTTGACGTCTAAGTACGTTCAACCTGTCGCTGTAGTACATGGATCCTCAATCGGTGAGATAACTGAACATGTTAAGGAAAGTGGGCCCAGTTTGCATGGAAGAACAAAAAAGTGATAGAAGCTACCGTCTCAAAAACAAAAATTGTGATCTCTTATATACATATATACCGATAACGTTCTGGATTTTTTTTAGCTATTCGTAACCCTTACCAAATAACCTCCATGTTGTTCATGCATTAAATGCAGTACAAAATGAAATGCGGTACAAATGAACCAAAAACTGAAATTGAATTTCTGACTTTTTTTTGTGTTTAATGTTTTAGTACTCAACTCATTATTAAGATGAAAGAAAATTTATGTTATAATATTACAACAAATACGTGAAATATGATTTATAAAAGCAAAACCAGTTCGTTATAATGATTATTTTGGAAAAAATCGATCTTAGAAAAATATTTAAAGGAGGTGATATTCAAGTGAGCGGCACTGTATACTCGTTTCTTACTGTTCTTTGTATTTTAAAGTAAGCGATAAAATGCCACTTTTATCCCTAAATAATGAGGCCATAACCTTATGGTTTGCATGGTTTTCGACAGGTCATTTCCCCTCAGTGCGCTGTCGATTAAATGTCTTGGTGTAATGGTGCACCCAAACTAATTGTTTCTGATTGCCATTTGCTCTTGCTCAAATTTTCATGCAAAATACTAAAAAAACAGACTTCATACCTGTACAATGATTATCGAGAATAATTTTCAGAATTTGTTTATGGTTTCTGATGTGTCCGCCTCTTTTGGACACTCACCAGGTTCAGCATCATCGGACTTAATATGACCTGTTGTTATGGTTTATGGCTTGGTTTGAATAAACATCTAAAAACGCAATATTCTATAAGCGCCCGAAACTAAATTTTTCCATTTTACTCAATAAAGAGGATTTAGCATCACTTAAAGCTCTATAACCCAAACATAAATTATCGATGTGGCATGAAATCTTGGCAAACATCTGCAAGTTGCACTAATATCGACTTTTTGTAAAAGGCGACATTTGTGTGTTAATTCCGAGACTTTTTGATAGATATTTTAAAATTTGAATTTTTTATAAAAATAAAAAAAATCTCAAACAATTTATATACTAATGTTTAAAAATGCTGTAGAAGAACTCGGACAATCTAAACTTAAATTTTTTTTGATTTCCTGAGGAAATGGAAATATAATTTAATTTAGTAATTCGTTTTTCTTCTAATTTTATTTACAAAATTCAACAGTGTTTTAAAGGTTCCGTAAAGAAAATTTTCAAATATTCCGTGATCTGTTAAACGTTTGGTGTTCGTTCATTTAAAAAAGAATAAATTAAATAACAAGACTTTTTTTTTTAATAGAGTGATATGTTTCTGAATTGACTTATTTTTAGAAATACTTCTCCATTATATATTATTGGATGTAATAACTTATTGAAATAATTTGTTTCGATTTACAAAATTAAACAATATTAGTTTTGTAATATTAATAGTCTGTAAGTGAATTCTTCCTTGCAGGAGCTAGCGAAAATGTTTAAGAATCTCTGATATCTACTGCTCTAATGCATTTTATGTTTATTATTCATGTTTCTGTTTTGTTGTCTTTACCGTCACCAGCGTCGTCGGTCTTTCGTCGTCATTGTTTGTTGTAGTATTTATTGTGTTTCTTCGCCCATATGTATGTGTGTGTACATATCATTCGTTGTGTATACCCCTACCTCTCCTTCACTCCTCAGTACAAAACAAACGATGCGAATGACGGCGATGATGAAGTTTTGATATTGCAACATTGACTTTTGCTTTATTATATGTTTGTTCGTTTGTTTGTCCAGTTGTATCTGTTCCCTTGTTTTTCACAATCCCCTTTCACACACAGAGACCATACGTTGGCTTTCAGTCATCATAGCTTGAGTTTTGTCTACCAACTCTTCCCGCATCTGTTTTCGCAATATTGTGGTTATCTCTCGCATTATCTTCTCTTTGTCTCAAACGCGTTCTCGGCGATAATAGAAATTCTCTTTTATCTCTTTTTATACCTCTCTTACGTTGACGTATATATTTTTGTTACTTGTCTTGTGTTGTCCTCTGAAAATTGTGTATTTTATTACTTCCCCTATTGGTTCCTCCACCTCTGTTGCATTCATTCTCAGTAAAGCGGAAGTGTGTATGGAAGGTTGTTCGTACGCACTATTGAGAATTATGCATGTCCGTCCTTCAGATTACATTTTAGATTCATAGTAATTGCATTTCGTAGAGAAAAAAATGTGATAGTGTGGTCGGAATGGTGACTACTAAGATTAATATAATCGTTTTGGAATCGTTTGACTGCCGAGCTTTAATTGTGATATATTGACAAGTATTGTGTTTTGACAAAATGTCATTTTGAATGAATGTCATGTTGACAAGACTTACAACACAGATGTCAATAATAAAGTTTTTATTTTTCTGCATCACAGCTTTACCAATGAATGTACTAAATTCGATTTCAATACCTTTAAAGCATGCCAATTTGAAGTCTTTATAAAACCTTAATAAGACCGCAGTACAATTTTTAGACAAAAATGTATTGAGTTAACAGAAAATAAAAAGCAGGTTTTCTATGTCAAATTCAATTGCTGCATGAGAAAAGAACTTGAGATGTAGATTAAGGGTACTCACAAACTATGTGACTGAGTCGAAAGACATTTTTGATATGATATTTTCTTGATTGGGTTGTGAAGATCGGTAAAGGCATGATATTGCTTAATTTCGCTTCCAGCCTCAACACTGTTTGTAACTTTCATGATTTGATAACATGATAGCTTAATAATTTGATAACATGGTTACTTGACAAATTTAAAAAATTTAATCTTAATTATTAATTAAATAAGTAGATAAGCGTTTCAGACTGCTTTTTAACGTGACAACTAGATAAATTGACAACTTTGAAAGTTCGCATACTTGAAGCTTGATATTCTGATCACTTGATTATAAGAAAGTTTAAAAGTTTGACATCATGAAAACCTAACAACTTTTTAACTTGATTACTCTATAAAATGATAATTCAACCATTTGGTAACATAATAATTCGACCATCTGATTGTCATTTCATACGTAGACTAGGCTTCCAAAAACTCCCTAAATTCTAAAATATGAAAATTCATTATATAAAATGCTGAATGTTTAAATTTTTATGAACGCTCAGAAATTAATGAATATACAAAAGTGCATACACATAAGTTGTTAAGTTTTTGAAAAGTTAAGTTATATTTAACTTATAAATATTAATTTATGAAATTGTAAATTCATAACTTAATAAATTTTGAGTGAATTCACAGCTCTTAAATGTATAAACCCATAAGGTTGTAAAATCATTTGTTCGAAAATTCGTACGAAATTCGAATTCAAATTAAATCATATTGTACTTAGACTCTTATAACATCACAATTCCATTTCATAACAACATTACTAATTTCACAATTACGCCAACTCATAATTTCTAAAATAATTTGTTAATAATTTCATACAATTTTACATTCATGGCTAAAACACAAAAATGTGTTAGTTAACTCGAAAGTTTTTAATGCCCTACAAATTGCTTTGTTAAATACTGTGAAACTCATTGATATAAGATTTGTTTCACGAAGATTGATCGTTTTCGATTATCGTCAATGACGACAAATTTTAAATTATAATAATTCGCCTCGAATTGAAAATTTGAAGGACGAAAAATATGACTCATTTAATTATTAAACCAGCGAGACGAATATAAAACTTTAAGAACGATAGGTATTACTAGCCCACAATCGAACACACAGAAAAATGAGTAGCGTTCTAATCGTTACATAAAAGGGTGTAAAATAAATCAAAAATAGCAATTTAAGCTTTAAAAAATTACCAAAGAGTTGAAACATTGCGATTGTATGTAGATTTTCCTGTACTTCTGGTGCAATTTCCACTAATCATAAAGTTTCCTTACAGTTAGTTCTATTTGACTAATTCGCTATTTCCAATTAAACTTGTAGAGGAAGTAAAGGTATGTAATAATTATTATTTTTTAGCTCAGAGTGAAAACTTTATAAGGACAATTTTTGACATTTCGCTAAAATGATCGAATTTTTCTGGTATGGTTGTAGGACCCAAATGTTTTGGAGCATATTCCCTAGTTTATAAAGATATATGATACACACAGTTCTTGATATGATTCGATTATAAGTTATTGCCTTATGAACCATTATTAATAGTTATCAACAATCCAAGGGATAATGTGGGGGTCCGAAATGTATATTCCAGTTTGTATATACAAACTAGTAGTTTAAATATCGAAAAATAGACAACTTTTTTCGTTTTCTATACACAGTAATATGGATAAACCGCCAACTCAATAGGGTGGTTTGTGGGCAAAGTAAGCTACGGCATTTTAAACGTAGCAAAACTGAGAAGCCTCGAAAGGCAGTCTACAATAATAAACTGAACAAAACTCGTTGTACCATTTATTATTACTTTCGCCAGAAAATGAATTCCAAAGTTAAATTTCACTGTCAAATTTAGTAAAAACTTTTCACTAAAACCACGCAATTCATATTTATATTTAATTGATATAAAGGCTATTTGATTTAATTGTCACAACAGCAAATCTAACAAAGCTCTGATTTTCTTTCGCTCTTTTCAGCAAAAAACCGAATTAAGTCCGCCTGCCCATCAATCGGTTATCAGCTCCGAAACAACATCGCAAAGTAGCCGCGATGGCGGTGCAACTGTCTCAATATGTACTACAAACAACAGCAGTCAGGCGACGGCATCACATCACAAATCGACGGGTAATGAAGCCAAAGGCAATGCCGGAGGAGGAGGCAGTACGCCATCATCCTCGTCTTCGACAGCGGCGCATAAAAATTCCAGCACAGTTTTGGCTTCGGCCAAAGAGCGCGAAGAACGTTATGCGGCAGCACAAGCAGCCCTGGCTGCCGCTAACGGTGGCAGCAGTATAGCAACGACACCCACAAACGCAAGTCCAGCGTCTTCGACGGCAGCAACAAGTGGTGGTAATGCACCCAGTTTATATGTGTCCGTGCCACTGTCAACCGCTAATGTACCTGGAATTAATATACCCACAGCTTCTAACTCAGCAACAACGGGGGGAGCGCAAGGTATTTAACAGCTTGCATATTTATTGTATAAAAAAAAAATAAAATTAATACTGTTTTTGTAGATCACCCAACTGCCCTGTCAACACGTTCATCTAGTCAGCAGTTACAGCAACATCAATCGAATGCCGCCTCCTCTGCCACTTCAACGTCCATTGATCGCCAGTCACCCTTTAATGCGTCGGCCGCCGCCACCTCATCAACCACGCCTGTACCTTCGCCGGCCAATTCGCATGGCGTCATATTTGCTAGTGGCAAGTCACCAAATCCCCAAACTACTGCGCCATCGCCGTCAGGGGGCATTAATCTTACAGCCTCTACGACGGATACGGGTAATTTAAAAATCAGCTATGAGAAGCAAACGTCACGTGTTAGTCAAATTCAAGAACAAGAATCGGCACCAATGAGACGAAGCAGGTTGGTAACAAATTAATTCATATTCGCATACTGCAACTTATGATGATTATTTAAATATCAAACATAACACCATCTATTACCTACAATCTATAGTAGACACTATCGAAATTTATATAGTTTAAAATTTTCCTATTGATTTTGCATGCTTCTTGAGTTGTTTACGAAATTTTGTGTTGTTTTAACACACTTAGTTGTAACTCTATATTTGTTATGTCATTTGAGTTTTCTTTAACATTTTTATAATTTTGTGTACATAAATTGTTGCTTCAAATTGTTGTGAACCGCTATTACCCGCCGCCTATTAATGCCGCATCATTGACTGTTGTGAGAGGAACATCATCAGGGGGGCTACGTATGTCCTAACTTGTAACAAAAAAAAAATCAAGAAAACGCGATGACTGGAAAAAAAACTGTTACACTCTTCAAGGAAACCGTAGGTTTCATTTAACAAAGAATGAAATAGTATGGTTAATTCTAAGTGAAAATACCCATATAGGTATCCATCATTTCGTTATATCTTGTATTTTTTTTTTAAGAAATATAATAATCAAAACTCATTTGTGTCATACCTAAAATAAGTCGCAGAGAATTTTCTACACGATTCCAAACAGCGCCACTGTTTGTACGGGCACAACGTATTTTATTAACAAAAACCAATAACTGATACATTAAAAAACTTCCCAAAAAAGCATTGAACAAATTTTGCATATAATTTTCTATCTTAAAATGATTATTCTCAAAATGAAAATCATCAATGCAATCCACTGAATGTGAAATACATACGAATGAATAAGTTCAGTTGCTTTAAATATCTATAAATTCATTTACCACATTTCCATAAACTGAGACTTTACTATCGCCTGTAGTTGATCATTTAAGTATACAAAAACTAAAGGGCGAAAATCGGTCGCATTTATTTATACATAGGTGCCTCCAATGTTTAGAAAGGATTCAGAAATAAAGTGATAATGGATACTCTTCCACCTCAAAAATCTGAACGACTTTTGCGCTTGTATTTACTAAAAACTTTTAAGTTTATTACCCTTGAAATTAAAGCTAAATTCAGTTTTACTGAAAACATGTTTACTTTTTTCTTCTCCTAATACCGTAAAATTTGCTTCTTCGCTTTTTCGAAAACGAAGCAAATTCGCTGGAATTCTTTGATAGATAGATCTCCTTTCACTGAGTCTACATGCCCTCCATACATTATCGATTAGTCGACTACTCGAAATGTTCGTCCGGTAATAGTACCTACAAACAGTAAAAATAATAACAGTGCAATGACATATTTTTACAGGAATTGCTCCCTTTATGCATTTTGGATAAGTTGAAAAGTACTGATTGGAAGGACCGTGTGGGGCTCTTACTCTCCGTTTTCAATCTAATTTTTATTTAATTAATTTAATTTAATTTTTATTAGAGCAGTTAAAAAGTGGTACTGAAATTTTATACAATTTTCAGCAGTTTAAGGACTGATTCTATTACAATTACTTCGATGGCGAGTAGAATAGAATTTTGTATCGGTATTTTCAAAAAGCCTGGTCGTGCCCCAATAGGCCAGAGTCTATTTTTCGAAAGAAATAATAATGATATTCTCCTGCAGCGTGCCTCACATAGCACAGAAAGTAATACATTTAGATTCCAATCATAGGGCAGTCTCAACCGACAGGTTTGTTGCCCTTGAACTATGATACTGCCATTCTGATCTCAATTTGCCGGTGGTGCTGTCGAAACTTTACTTTCATATATGCAAATTTTACTGTTGTCGAAAAATCCATATAAAAACAGCAGGAAACATTAAGGAAAGAAATCGTTAAGAATTGTAAAAAATATTGCACTCTATAATATCTCTGCGTAATTATATTAAAGGGATAGAATTGTCAACAGATTTGCTTGGCCTCCCAATTCGTATTTGAAGTGTAGGGGTTTAGTAACCCTTTTCATATAAATTTAAATTAATTTTACAGTCGCAATCAACTAAATTCCTTTCACATAAAATTCACCTGCAAAATATGATCCCTCGTCTTTTCATTTGGGTTTTGAATTGTGTTTTTTTATTTTGAAATTTGTCATTTTTTCGATACCAAAGACTTCAACACAATCCATTTACCATCCCCCTCCACCAAATCCAGCCACACTCACCTAATTATTTTATTACATGCTACTATTACTACTACTACTCGTTAACATTAATATACTCTCCGCACATTTCAATTCAGTTCCATCATATTTGTCAAGCAAATATATATGATAGATCAATATATTTGATGTGTCTTTTCGATATTCTCTCTTCTTTTCCACCTTTTTTTAACAAAACAATTGATTAAATACCAATATTTGTATTGTTATAAACAATCGAATACTACATATAAACACAATTGTCTTATGCAAAACGAAACTGAAAACAAAATAAATGTATTGGAATTTCTTGCTCGCGTAAACCGTCGATATCCCACCCATTTACTTGAACGCGTGACAGATCACGCTCAGGCGAAAGTGGTATGTTGCAAGCACAACAACAGCACCAGCAACAACAGCAACATCAAAATGTTTCACAGAAACCCACTTCTCGTTCGGGTAAAAAACGAGCCGCTTCTGTTAAATCGGGCCTGGCATCTACCAGTGAAGCGAACTTGCAGCCAACCCAAGAAAAAATATCGAAAACTTCGTCCTCATCCTCATCATCGGCTTCATCGACATCGTCCTCACCTGCTACCAACACTAATAACACCAACACTACAGCCACTAGTTCACCTGTTCCGCCTCAGCATTATCATACCGATCTAACGACCCCAACACCGCCACCAACAGCACCTTCGCCACTCTCACTGCCACCGCCAAGTAGTACACCAACTCCGTCGACACGTACGCCGACGCCAACATCTACACCTACGGCCACGCCTTCGCCCTCGCCGGTTGTGATGTTGCAACAAGGTGCCATCAATATAGAAGCTAACAGTATCTCTTTGCGCAATCGATCGCCCTCGTCTTCCCCCAAGAATGGTGGAGGAACAACGGGGTCGACGGCGGTGTCTACAACTTCGCATAGATCTTCACCTTTGCCAATTGTCGCCGCCTTCACCGCCACATCGACGGCCAACCCACCGGCAAATAATCTAAATTCAAATGCAACGGCCACAAACCTCTCGAAAAATAATAGCCACAACAACAGTAGCAATAGCAACAATAATAATAATGACCAAAGTCATAGCCATAGCTCTTCTAGAACAAGTAGTAGTAATCCTAACCCAGCCACGACGGCCTCTACCAGTAGTCTAATCAATAGCAGTAATGCAACAAGTAGTTGTAACAGTAATACAAGTAGTTTAAGCGATGTTGCTGTCCCATCACCATCCACGAGCAGCAACTCCAAACCGATGAATAAGAAAATGCTGAGGGCCCAGCAGGCTCATTTGCAGCAGCAACAACAACAGCAGCAGCAGCAGCAGAAACAACAACAACAAATGTCAGCTGCTGCTGCGCACCCACAGACGTTCAAGCAACAGAAGCATGTGTCGCCAGAGCGTACCGCCAAAGCAGCAACATCAAGCAATAAATCCTCTAATAACACTAATCAGGCTTATGCAAATTCGAATACGAATTCTTCTACTACAAAGTCATCTTCAACTCTATCCACTACTTCTTCTGCTTCTACCACCACCTCCTCCTCTTCCCCCACTGCTTCCACTACTACTACTAACAACAGCAATAATAATGCTTCAAATAAACTAGCACAACAACAAAAGCAACAGCAGCAGCAGCAACATGTTGCTGCTGATAATAACGATGTTATAGAAATTTTGCCATTAACCACAAATTCTTCTTCAAATTCTCTTTTATCTTCTTCTACCACCACCAACACTACCCAAACCTCCCAAAACACTAATAACAACAACAACAACAACACCCTGGCCACCACCTCATCGACAACCCCGAATGCTCCGAATGCCAACACCACCAACAATGCTGCTACTACTTTAAACTCATCCAACAATAAATCTAATCCTGCAACATCATCAACTGCTAAATTGAAATCATCATCTGCAATTACGCCATCGTCATCATCATTATCATCCTCCACATCATCCACCACAACGGCCGCTAATGCCGCCTGTGGCGCCAATTCATCTTCCAATACCAGAACTCCGGATAGCGGTGTATTCTCCAGTTCTTCGTTTAACATAAGCAACGCCAGTACAGCGAGTTCGAGCTCATCATCGTCACTCAGCGGTTTGAAATTTACTTATGAAGTCCAGCCGGGAGCTAATTTACTACCACCCACTATTGATACCAATTTGCCGGTGACCACGGTTAAAGACTCCCCGCCCAGTTCACCGGGATCTGAAACTGGTTCTGCGCGTAAAAGAGGCCGTCGAGCTAAAGAAAACATCGCCACAACGACAACCATGGCTGGCACAAGCGCTTCAATCAACAGCGTCCCCGTACCCAACGATCTCAAAGATATTAAAGTATTTCAGAATGGGTTGCCACCACCAGCGCCAGCTTCTTCCTATCCACAACCCTCGACGTCAGCAGCGGCCTTACAAGCGACAGCATCAACGTCGGCGACTGCAACTCCCCCACAGATAGTGGTTACTTCTGCTGCTCATATGCTGGGCAATCAATTAAATCCCAATAGTAGTGTGGCCCAGAAGCTGTCCGATCAATTAAGCATGGAGATACAAGATCATAGTGTGTATTCTGAAGCTGTGACGCCACAATTTGTGGGCGTACCATTTCCCGGAAAATTGGTAAGTTGAAAACGGGATTGAAGCAGTAAGACAATGTTTATATTAATTAGCATTCGAAAAAAGCATTAACTTCGTTAGCCTAAATAGCTGACAAAACAAACGTATTCAACAAAATCGAGGATTTGTTACGACCTTCTAAAAAATCTCTTGATTTTGACTAACAATTTCTATCGCGTGTCTTTTCGCAAAAGTATCTGATCAAATTATAATTCCTTGGTATATTTTGAAGATTCGATAAAAACCGAAGGCATATTATATAGATGTCTGATGCAAATTTGGTTTAAAATCTTATGAAAGTCAGGTCTTGGTCAGTTTTGCTGTAAGAAACGTGTTTCACTGGCACTATTTTGCAAAATAAATTTACCAATTCTTATTTATGAAAACTTCTATACAGTTTTACAGCTTTTTAGGCCCAGTAGAAAGTGGGCACACATAGCAAACATATTCTAATTCTCCGCCTATTCGTGGAAAAAAATGTTAATAGCGAAATTTTGTGCCAACATCCTAAAGTCTATTTTCAAAATTAACGTTTCAATTGCGCATTATGGCGGTTATTCTGGTGACGGATTTCTCCGCTCATTCAGCGTTAAATGACTTTTTTTTCGAAAGAGAAGAGAACAGCGATATGGGCTCTTGTTTTGAGAGTCTCAAACGATGGCAGACTTTCGGCGGGTAATGATTAAGGAGGACAGTGATTAACAATTGTTGTCAATCATCTTTTTCCTACGGAGTTAAATTCATATTATATCCCGGTATAATTACATCTTGTTGAGCCATTTAACCACAATAAAGATGGTTTAGATTGTTGGGCAATTTTTAAGACTTAAAATCTTTGTACTGCGTGGTGATACCGATATCGATTTTATTTTATTTTTTTTTTCAGCTTTATGTCATTTATTTTTTGCAAATATATTAAACCACCACAGTTCTTATAAATTCTAATCAAGCATTTATATCTCCTTCGTTTAGCGCAATACCTCCACACCAGCTGTGCCTACTTCGTCATCGGTTCCAACCGGGCCTAGTCCGTTGGCCTCAATGTTTGGCAGTGGTGCTAATGGCAATTTAGCTATACCTCAAAGTTTAGAGCAGCTCTTGGAAAGGCAATGGGAACAGGGATCACAATTTTTAATGGAGCAGGCACAACATTTCGACAGTAAGAACTACACTTTACTTTGAACAATATAGACGTTAACCATAAAATCACTTAATAATTTCAGTTGCCTCGCTACTGTCATGTTTGCACCAATTACAATCGGAAAACGTACGCTTGGAGGAACATGTCTCAAGTTTGATAGCACGTAGGGATCATTTGTTGGCGGTCAATGCTCGTTTAGCCATACCCTTAAACGCAGCCAACACAACACAGAGTCAAGGTAAGTAAGATATTAGAGAACCACCACCTCACCAAAACCAACCACACCACCTCAATCACCTTCGCGTCGTGCGTAGCCATAATGGTACCATAAAACAAGATGGGCGATTGCCTAAGATTGAAAACTATCTGAACAATATCTTACATACCCAAAAACTCTGTGTCTGTCTATAACAACAACTTGACCTCTTCGATCACCGCCTAAATTT
This sequence comes from Philornis downsi, assembly GCA_019455685.1. Taxonomy (NCBI): domain Eukaryota; kingdom Metazoa; phylum Arthropoda; class Insecta; order Diptera; family Muscidae; genus Philornis; species Philornis downsi. The sequence goes on from JAHXMU010000668.1 coordinate 1,419,782, forward strand.
ACTCTAACTCTAATGACTCTCTATTGCTATACCACCTCTACAAAAACTGAATGATGAATGGCTCTTATCAAAGAATCAATTGTAACGTACAAATGTAATACAAATTAAAAAGGATTATAAATAGCTAGGTATATTTTAATTTTTAAGTTCTATTTAAAAATTACAATTACACTTAAGTCGTATAAGAGGAAGGGTATGAAAATTTTTCTCTTATAGTTAGATGTTATTTTTTATGTTAATCATTCATAATCCATTAAAAATAAAACAAAAGTCCTCTAATTTGTATATAATTTTATAATTAAATAAAGCATTTTTAAATATAATTTAAATGTATAAAAAATATTAATTTACACTTTCTCCCGCCACTATTCACTCTCGACCCTCTGTGCTACTCACTAAACGCAAGCTCGTACATCTGTCTCTAAGGAGTAGTTTATATTCTCTTGTATTAATATTGATTTGTAATTAACGATTTCCCTAAATATCAATATAGTTTCCTTCGACCTTCGGCACTATCATCTATCTTAATTTTTAACTAAATTAAATTGTTTGCATATAATTTAAAATTAAGTTTATAGTTTATTTTCTTAATATTTTTTCCTAAAAATACTTTTGTTTGTTTAAAAAATAAATAAAAAAAAATAATATATTCCAATAAAAACAAAACAAAAATTTTGAATTCAATAAAGAAAAGTTCTTTACAAAACAAAAATTTTGTACAAAAAATATTTTGTTATCTCTCAATATTTGGTGGCTTTTTATGTTTCGGAATTCCTTTGTTTCATTTCTTTGATTGGCTATCGGATATATTACAAATTCATTCGTATCCTTAAATCTCTCAACACACATTTATTTTATTGCATTCTTCACCGCATCCCCTTTCACATTAATATTTATAAAATAAAATATGTACGTATATATTTTTATTAGATCAGAGAAGAAAATCAAGATGTTGACATTTTCCTCTTCACCGCATCCCCCTTTTCTTTTCAATATTTATAAGTTAAAATTTGTATTTATATAGAGAACAAAAAGGTAGTATTGGAATGTTCACCTCTTGGGGGTACCGAAAAGTAGCTTTGAATTAATTCAAATTTTAGTGTCTGAATCAAAATTATACATACACGTTTTTGAATCTGAATCAAAATTATTTGTGTTTTCTTTTACAATGTTAAGAATCAGAAACAAAATTCAAAATAATTTCAAATTTAACATAGAACTTTATTTCTGAAAATTGTATACAATTTTGATTCTGATTTGATTCTGGCAGCCAAATCAAAATTATATTATGTTCTATTACACACTATTTCGATACTGATTCTGATAACCGAGTAAAAATTATGCAAATGTTGTTTCTGATTCTTATGTCCGAAAAGAAAATACAAATAATTTTGGTTTAGATGCAATACAACCGAAACGAAACCGGAAACAATTTTCATTCTTTGTGTTTCACATTTGGAAATTTTCCATTTAGAAAACATGCAGTTTTTAAATAGCTGTGAACAATTTTCAGAGCCTGATCGTTGGGCACTACAATTTGTTTCTAAACTTTTTTCGTTTAGGCAATCAAAATTTCTGTTCCGTTATGTTTTTATAGAGAAACTGAATCAAACGTAGTTTCTGGTAACCGTTTCAGATAAGACATTGATCGAAGTGTGAAACGAAAGTTTGTTTTGAATGTAAATCGAAAACCATTTTCTGATCTTTTTCCAAAAAGCATTACGACACCAAAACCGAAACCAAGTGGATTTTCGTTCTTTCGTCTTTATAAGAAATATAAACGCATACTGGAAACTGTTTTGAATTAACGAATAACCCGACTGTATCGTCGGATAATGGGGCTACCTAGCAAAAAAGAGCTGACTAAGAACTAACAAAAGAATAACAACTTCTAAATTAAAGCATTTCAATGTTGGAGTAACATGGATATTTCTCATTTCATTTGAGGCTGTACTAAGAATCAATTAAAATCCGTAATTTTAAGATAAAAGGGAAGAAAACAATCTGCTTATTGCAGGGAAATCAATTTCTATTCATTCGTTATTGTTGGATTTCAATAAGAAGTCGTCAGAGATATTTCATTTGCTCACTTGAAGTGAAATTAATTTAATTATCACTCGAATTACAGTTAATTATATGATAACAAATCAATTAATTTTTATTCGTACTTCATAAGTTGTTATTTTGGATGTGAAAAACATTATTTTAGGAATATAAAATTTACGCATATGGCTTTAAAACAATTTTTACCTGAAATTGATGCACAATATTCTTCTGCGGGAATCAATACGCTATTTTAACCACAGAATTTAACCTTTTAATTGTTTTCATGCAATATTTGAACATTTTTTTATGAACATATTATTTATGTGTATTTAAAAACATTTTTTTATGACTTTCAATTAGTACTACAATCATAAATTGACGCAATTGGTAAAACTGTTGAAAACATGCATCAATGCCAATTTTTCTAGTGGAGAATTCTTCCCTTATATAGACTAGTTTTTCCTACTAGACCGACTTTGCTCAATTTCGAAGTTTATTTGATTATACGTTTTCGGGTTTTTAAACGAATATTTTTTGTTAGTAGATCTGAAATGGCCAACTTATAGTACACTTCTATCTTATGTTGCAGAGTACTCATCGTTGGAAAATAGATTTAGCATCTCAAAGAAGAAGTCATTAAAGAGAATTTTGCATCTACACAACAAAAGCACAAAACACTGCTACAAAGCAAAATTACGTTTTTGGAATTACTTTTTTCTGAACATTAACAAACCTTTTAAGATGCGATAAACAGTCTGATCCAAAGCTTTCAGTACTCATATATTTCTATTCAACATATATTTCTATTACAGCGTTTTACACACTTCTCTTAAAGAAAGTTAAGGACGGCATATAATTCTTCAGGCCACACAGTTGTCATATATGATAGTGAGCTCGGACAATTATTGATGTTAGGCATAGCTGAAGCGTTTATTCAATTATCTTGAATTATGATGAAAATAATACAACGATTCTATTATTCTTTGTGCATAAAAACTTTGCAGAACGAATGATATGATGTAAGTTTTTTTTCCATACTTTCGAGATGTCAATAAAAAGTTTTCTCTGTCGTTATATCGCTCAAAACTGAATCACTCAGAATCGTAAAAGGATGCTTTAATTATAAATGGATTTTCCCCTGATTTGTAGTTCAAATGTTTGGATTTGTGTGAGCCTAACATTGTCTTAATTGGGCTATAGTCGGCTGGATTTTGCGAATGAAATGACACATTTCTTTTTGAGTGTCACAATATGTTATATTTTGCACTTGCGGTCGATCGTAGTAAGATGTTTAGTACACGTAACTATCATGCATATGATCGCGCATTAGAACCTCGATGCAACTATCATATCTTTCTTTGAGTCACTTCTGCGAAAACTTCGATGTGTTTGACAAACACTTTGAGAAGTCGAGTAATCGACAAGTCTAAGCAAAAAGCTTTGCAAAGAAGGTCCCATTTAGTGAGTCTAAAAATAGATTGTGTACAAGCCCTCTGAATGTGGCAATCCTCTTCCATATCCTATGCATGGAAGACAAGAGAATTTACTTTTTATTTATTGTGGGTTGTAACGGTGTATCTGAGGAAAATTTGTTTACGCAATATTTTTTATATTGGAATCGACTCGTTTCATTTAAATCGAATGCTCTTAACTAATAGAATTCATCTAAAAATCACAAAGAATTACGGAATACAAAATTGAGACTGTCTTAGCATAAATCGTCTGTCGGAAAAGTAATATTGGCTACATAAGGGAGATCTTAAAAAAAGCGTTACTGGCAAGGCGTGTTGCCAAAATATGTATTGTTTTCAAGTAACGAAGCAGTGTGTATTTCTTTTCATTACATCCCTATGAGACCTTAATAGAGATAGATTTTCTAGATACAAATAATTTACTTATAATTGGCCGGAAGGCTTTAAATTACAAGCCAGAAATAAATAAAAATAAATAAATATGTTATGGTAATGAGGTAAGTTAAAGATTCAAACAAGTATTAACCCTGTCCTTTTTTAGTAAACACGGCTATCTTGGATCCATCGTTGTGGACCGACCTAAATCAAGAGATAGCGGTGTAGGTAGTGTAGAAATAGCACATCGTTTTACAAAATAGTTATAGTAAAATTAACGCAAGAGAAAACTATGGAAAAAAGGGTCAAGATTTTCCTTTTTTTTTCTTATAAAGGCTCGAGTTCGCATAAAACACAGTTTATGGCTTTATGGGGCTCTTTCAATATAATTTTTCTATATAAATTATAAATGTGAAAGCAAAAGACACAAATTACGCTGTTATAATTATTGCTGTGCCAGATACTAATATTCAAGGATTCAAACTGTAATCGTAACAATTATACAAAACAACTGATTGAATTTTGGATCCGAAATAATAAATTATGATAACTTGAACTATGAATGAATATCGGAATGAAAGTACTAAAATCTGCGCATGGATATTTTGTTAAGCAAAGAAAAAAATATTTAAAGAATTGAGAACCGAAAACAAAAGACACACCTGTCCAAGACAAACGGTCATGATATGTCAAAGTTATAGTCCACCAGAAGTTTTGACATGGTTCGGTTATGCAACATTGAATGACTGGTTCAGTAGATAAAATAATTATTAAGTCAATTTAAATAAAAACCAATTCGTTTCATATGTTATTGTGGGAAAGGACAAGTTTCTAAACTCAGAGGGTCTCCAATCACATGAAATATTTTAAAAATGATCGTTATGTAGATATTTGTCAAAACTCATAGGTATTTTGCCTTGTGGGATTCGCTGTACATCGCCAAACTTATTTACGTACAAAATGTGTTATAATTGTTATGTTTCTATTGATATTTAATCACACAAATTAGATTTTACACTGCAGACTCTGATAATCAGAAATATTGGATCGATTGGCTATTCCTGACGCTATTGACAAAAAATCAATATCAATCAAAAATATCCTTAAAATTGTTCGTAGTAAGATCTTCTCTTCTATTGATCATAGTTATACTACGCAATGAATTTGCATAGCTAAGTATACTCAAAATTTATCTGAAATATGTATGTTTTCCAAATTATACAGCATTATTTCTTTACAACTTAATTATAATCAATGTCTTTAATCGCCCTTAAATCATTTATGGATGGATTTAGAAGAGAAACTCAAAAACTAAAGACAAAACAGGAATAATTTTTCCACTTTAAATACCACTGTAATTGAGTTAGTTAAAATCTGATCTTCATTCACTAGCTTTAAAATAGTGTTAGGCAATATTTCGCGACGTAAAACTCGTAATAAAGTTGAGTTCAAATGGCAGCTTAATGTACGAATTATTTTAAATAATAATTTGATTTATAATTTGGTTCACAGCCAGAAAAGTTGTTCGGTTTGGTTCACAACCGGGAAAAACTAATTCTATTTGGTATACAATTGGTTCGGTTTGGAAACCTGATTTCTAGCCCTGAGCTATATGTTAACTCCTTACAGATGCCCCAAAAAGGTTATTTGACAAGAATCAAATTTTCTTTGAGCTTTGCGAATTGTGAAACTTTGTTCTGACTATCACAGATAAAAAGGTTTCATAAATAAAATATATAATAAATAAAAATAAAAACAATTTAATCTTTCTCAGAAAATCTGAATTCTTTTTAAAGACCGAAAATTCTCGCAAAATACTCATTTTAGTTAAAAATTGTTTTGGACATTTGTAAAGTACACAACTAACGAAAAAAAAATTGGATCGAATAGTATATAAAAGACTGTAATAAATCATATGAAACTAATGCAGCAGCTTTCGCAGCTTGGCTTGCGGCAGCTTTTAGTTAAAGGTTAATACTACCACAATCGATCACACTTGTTGAACTTCTTTGCTCTCACGTAATACTATTACCAATTATCCCCAGCACACAAAGAACAATCCGCAAAAGATTTCGTAACAGCTGGTTATACAGCGTATTAGCTTGTACGTAAAACAAGGGCACACACAAGTTTTCATATATTTAAATTATTTGTACAGAAACCGTTCAAGTTAATCAATGTTATTTAAAAATATATTTCTTAAGACATACGACGCTCTTAAAGGCTCGTTTCAGAGCCTCTGTGTTTGTATAGGAAGCTTATAATACTACAAAATCTTAGGATCCAAAATCAATAGTAAATATTTCGATACGCATAATATCCCTTTCCACAATTTATCATATCTTAGTGAATTTGAATTACAAGGGAAAACTGTGTTAATTGAAGAAATATTTATTGTTGCCGTTTCACAACAACTTATGTGTCTAATGTAAAATTGTGTCATTACAACATAACATAAATAAGTTTTTAGAAGTTTTGGCGCGTGAATAACTTTCGTCATCTAAATTTTATGACTAGAGTTAAAACTTAATTATTCCGCCTGTTTAGTATCATTATCATCTCTTATCCTTTTCTACCAATGTCCTATAATAATTTAATGAACTCTGTCCGTTATTTCTCGGTTCAAATATCCTTTTCACTTTTTCTTTACAAGTTATTTCCCAGTCTTCCATGTTAATTAAGTCAGTTGCTTCAATATCTCTCTATTTACTAAACATTCATAAAATAAGTCTCATTATCAACTCTCAACACAAGTCTCGTAATAAGTTTTTACTGAAAATCCTGCTTTTTCAACTCTTTATTACAACGGCAATTTTTTTGAATATTCATATTTTTCCCATCTTAAACACAAATGCGTCATGAAATTGAATTTTTTTATGTAGACCGAGAAATATGCAAAACAAAAACTTTATTCTATCGCTTCTCAATTTGATTTGATAAACTAAATTTGGATTTTTTCTTCTAAAATAAGGTTTACTAAATATATGATTGCATTTCCAAATATTTTTGGCAGCCAAAATTATTTCATATTTATTCCCTTCCTATTACATGTAATCAATTTATTTGTTCGGTCATTATAATTATAAACTATAGCAAAGTACATATTCTTTTTACTTTTGGCAGCGCCAGGAAGCAATAATTCTGCCGCCACAACAACATCCGCAGCTCATCAAGCGTCTACAGCTACTATAACAGCCACACCAACTCTATCGACAGCATCATTAGCCACAGCAGCATCATTGGCCACTGCCGCAACAACATCCATATCGGGTACAACATCATCGAGTACTTCCAGACAACAGCTACAATCGCATCAGCAAACGACTGGTGTAACCTCGGCCACACCTTCATCGGCTGTTGTTGATAGAGGCGCGGGGGGACGCAGCGGTGGTGCCGGAAATATTGCTCTTGAAAATGGTCTAGACTTTAGACAATCGTCCGTTGGTGGAGTTGCCGGTATGAGCAACAATCCTATAGCATTGTCAGCACATGGCGGAATGGGGTAAGCATGCGCTAATGTTTGCCAGGAATACCAATACTACTACTGTATATGCACACGTGTTAACCCTTTTGTAGTTTGTTGAATCTAATTCAGTATAGAATTACTTATTCGCATTATTTATGAGAGTTTATGCTATCGTTTCTTTTCGTTTTTTCTTTCTCTTTTCCTTTCCTCACCCTGAACCCATCGTCGTCTCTTTTCCTACAATGCAACGCGCTTTTTCTTCCTTTACCATTAAATAATTATACTCTCTCGTTTCTATATATGCAAAATTTGC
>JAHXMU010000668.1:1432453-1468378 GCA_019455685.1 Philornis downsi
GTGATACTGTTGAGTCTGAAGAGTGTTAGCAACATGTTTTGAGGCGCATCATTCTGTCTATACAAGCGAGAGAGAGAGAGAGATAGAGAGCGAGAGAGAGAAATTTGTTTGCTATGCAAAAAGTGGGAGAGAAATAACAAAATGTTTGTTGACTCTCTTGGCGCGTGTTCGTATTTATTCTCACATATCTCATAACTCATGTGTATATAAAAAATCATCAACAACAATTGGAAAAGAATATTTCTTTTTTGATATATCGAAATTCTCATCTTGTTTTTATCACTACCACTACCACTGCCACCACCAACCAACCCACTACCACTAAATAAAACTTAAAATCCTACTACAAGTACCCCCATTTTCCCCCCAGCAACATATTTGTCTGTACCCAATATTATGTGATGTATGCAAACACTACTAAAACATCATTTTATCGTAATGTTATATCATTGAATTTTTGTGGTGCTAATAACTATTACTGAACTTGGAAAATGTGGAATATCGTACAGGATTACGTAATTTAGAGTCCGCCGCCCTATTAGAGATCTGTTAAATCAGAGAAATTCTGTTGCATTTATCCGTTAATTCAATTACAACAACTTCTATCGGCTGTAACAATATGGATTAAATCAATTATATGTTAAATACTTTTTGTTAACTATTTCGAAAAATTTCTAAACAAATTGGAAAAGTCTGGAATTTTATACATATGTATGTATAGGTATGTATGTATATACCTGCTGCTGTGATTTGCCCACTCTTACATTCATTCATATTACATATCTTGCCAGATTTTTTCGAAACTCCATTTGAATTTATTGAAATATATCACTGAATAGTATTGTTCATTTAAGACTGAAATATTTTTAAATTTCGTATTAATCGATCTTCTGATCGCCAATCGCAAATGACATAATTTTGGAAATTCGCATTAGTGGAGACCGATGTGGAAAATTACTATAATATAAAACAAAATATAAAATTACAAAAATTCGTCGCTGTTTTTTTTTTTATATTTTTCATTCATTTTGAGCCACATTTACAACATAATTGGATATACGGTGTACGTTCTCAGCAAAAACGTTGGCATTCGGTCTAAAGTAACATTTGAAACGCGTTCTAATTTCCTACGGCTAATTGAAAAAGCTACTTTTAGCATTAACAATTTTATTCCAAAAATTGTACAAAAAATCATTAAATAAAATAAAAATGTTAAAAGAAATGGAATCGGTTTCAAATTGATTCAAAGAATTACTTCTGAATGTGAAAATTTCACACAAATGTTTGCAACTAAATAACTTGTTTCTTTTAAAGGTTGCATAAAATACTTTAATTTTTTCTTAAAAGCTCTCTAGGAATCGACTCTTCAGGTGAAAACATTGAACGAAAGAGTACAAGGATTGACAACTGAATTTCGGTGATTAAATGTAAGATACCGCCATCAAGGACACGCATGTTTTAGACCTACACTAATTATGTTCTAGAGAATCAGCTACAGAATAAGTTTTTTTTTTGGAAACACATGTATAAAATAATCACTGTCCCATCTAATTAAGTTAACGTAAATTATAAAAAGTTATTGCAATTTCACAGGGTTGTTAGGAATTATTATATCAATACTTCGTGTCAAAACTATTTGTTCTAGAATCTTTAAGTGCAGAATTAATGCCAACAACGTTGATAAGATATTACAAGCCATAGACAAAGCCATAACAACGGATTGACAATATTTCACCACAATCGGTCGAATGTTATACCGGGATCCTCTACTTACAAAAATATCTGTATAATTCCACAGTTCCATATAGTTTCCAAGTCTAGTAAAGTTATTATTGTTAAACTGTATACCTTATTAATTTTATTTACATTCTTCTTTATTGCGCTTATTTAGTCACAACTAAGGCGAGACGATAACATACCAAAGGCCAGCTGAAATTTATACTCTCATGAAGTGTCGGCCAGACATAAATCGCCAAAGAAACCCAATACACACCGGGAGTCCACCAACAGCACAACCTCGTCCAGCTTCCGTTGTACGAGTAAAGAGGCTATGGTAACAACTAAAGGTTCAAAAACGAAATCCGTGGATATCGCAGAGAAACAAAAGCGCCCTATAAAGGAAACTGAAATCATAAATCTATCCTCAGATGACGAGGAGCGCTATGACAAAAAGCATCAACCTGATAATACTGCAAATAATATTGAACCAAAATGCAACAGTACAGCGAAAAAACTAGAGAGTTCCGTTTCGGCTGAGCTCAAAAACGCCTCGAGTGTTTTAAATGATACCGATAGTGAGTCATCCTCACAAACAACGTCTTCATCGCGACATTCAGTTAACTATGAAGCCGAGGATGAAAATGAAAGTGAAATGAAAGCCAAACAACAGACGCAACAAGAAACCCAAACCCAACAGCATCTTATGCAAGTCCAAAGATTTCTGAAAAGCTTTGATGCCCCACAAACGCCCATGGAGAAATCTTCATTAACAGAGCTGAGAAACTTTAGACAAAATCCTAAGGCAGGCAATTTGCCAAAATCTGCAAAATTCAATATTTCAACAAAATTTTTACGTAAACCACGCAACAAATTAAAATCCCACGCACTGTATCACACCTCCCAACAACATCCGGATAACCCAGAGCCGGAGGATATGAGTTTAAATAATTGCGATGAATCTATAGCAAAATTAAAGAAAGATTTTTCCATAGATTCCCTATTGAATAATTAAAGAGAAATATAGTGCATAGTAATTATAAAACTAAGTGTTTATAATAATATCATATTTTAGTTTTCAAATAGTACGTTTTAAGTACTACAGTTGTGTATTTTTTAAAGACTTAATGGCAAAGTTTTAATAGAGCAACAATACCCGAAACCAATACTCCGCCACTAAACAATAGCAAAAACAAAAGAATTCTCCACAAACACACACACATAGAAAACCACAATGTTATACTCCTTCTTTTTGAAATCCTTGTTCCTTTTTTGTATTTTAAACATAGTATATTAACAAATAATACATTTAACGTATTATTATCAACTTAACAATAAGACCGTGTTACTAAAATCTTCTATTTATTTGAATATAGATTCAAGCAGTTGTTTTTATTTCGAAATTTTGTATATTTCACCCCTTACATTTGTTTTATAGTATAAAACGAAAATATAGCGTTCATTTATTTAATTTAGTAACGAATTTAATTTTTGTACATTTTAAAACGAAATTTTGTTTTTAAGTAACAAACAAGGAAAAAAGAGTAATAAATATGTAAAAAAGGAAAAAATAAAAATAAAATAAAAGGTGGGACAAAACTAATAACCCGATGTTTTTTTGCTGTATTTTTTAAATAAAAGAAAACCTTTGCTTTAACTTGCGAAATATGTTTATTTTATCCCTTAGAATTTATTCTATCAAGTCAAAAAAATTATATCGATCAAGTGGCCGCCTCCAGAGTTTTATGACCAAACGGGACTTGTTTTATGGCATTTTCCATCGCTCTTGCCAGAACATCGGGCGACAGATTCACGCAGTCCTGACGAATATTCACCTTAAGGGTTTCAAGTGTCTGAGACTTGTTGACGTAATCCCACGACTTCAAAAAACCCATAACAATAAGTCTGGGACAGTTAAATCGGGTAATCTGGCCGGCCAGTGCAAATCACTAAAACGAGAGATTAAGCAACCCGGAAATGGTTGCTTCAGAATATGATTTGTTGCTTGAAGAGTGTGCGTTGTTGCATTGTCCTGTTGGAACCACATGTTTTTCAATCCCTATTCATCCAATTGAGGAAGAAAAAAATCGTTGTTTGGCCCGCAGCGTTCTCAAAGAAAAATGTCCCGACGACTCCTCCAGCGTAAACAGCACACCACTTCAGTAACTTTGAACGGCTCTTCGTGGTTGATATGCGAATTTTCGGCGCCCCAGAATTTATTTATTCACGTAACCGCTAAAATGGAAATGAGCTTCACCGTTCATGATGATTTTTGATGAAATATCGTCCTGCTCTCATTGAGATTCAGGAGGGCTCGAGCATAGGTTACACGCATTTGGCGGTCAACACCTAACAACTGACGCACTGTCTGCACTATGTAAGGGAACATCTTCAAATCATTCATCAAAATTTTGCATAGGGACCGCCGGCTAATGCCCGATTGCGTAACACATCCTTTGGTCGATGTTCCGGGCTCCTCTTCGACATCTTGTGCAACAGCAGCGATATTCTCAGCTAAACGGCTGCTTCGGGGCCGGCCAGTCCTGGGAACATCTCGTCTCTTCAAGACGAGTGCCCAAACGCCACAGTTTTTGTTCAGTTGGTGTCGGAAAGCCAGGAAATCTGCGAGGAAATTCACGCTGCCCCAACATAACCGACGAATTGTTGCGCAAAAAAATGGAAACAACTATTCCGCGTTCTTGACGAGTAAACCGATTCATGGAAAATCTGAACAAAATTATAGCATTTTCCAATAGGGTGATTACTTTTGCCCCACCTTGTATTACAAATCTGTATAACCGAAAAGAGTTTGTGTTAGAATTTATACTGCTTGGAATGGGCTAAGAGAAAAATAGTTACACTTCTCATGAAAAAATGGCATCCAAAACGATAATTCTTTGCTGAATGCTATTTGGGGGATGTTTTTATGCCAATGACATCAATGTTAAGATTAATTTTTATAAATCATTATTAATCATAACAATTCCGTTAATAATAAACTGATGTAGCCATCATCTATTGAAAATTGGTAGATGTCAATGCAGTCTGCTCACATGGGAGGGGAAGAAATCAACAAAAAAAAATATATATTATTTTACTGTGCTATTTGCTTTTATCTCCGAATGGATGAAAATCATTTAACACGAAAAGTCTGCGGCTAAAAACTTCGTTCTATGAGCGGCAGTCACCTCGGTGTGCCAATGAATACTGCGAATGAATGAGTTAAGCAATCGACAAGTCTAGTAAGTTTCTCAAATTGACGTTTGGAGTCTTTTTTACGCAATAAACAAGTCTAAAAATTTATTTATTTATTTGTTCATCATACAGTAATATTAAGCCTTTAAGGCCAAAAAACACTTATATTACTTTGAATAAAATCCTGAATAGATATACATATAAGAAAAACAAACTGTACATCATGTACAAAATGGAGTGCGTGCAAACACAATATATAAGAGGAGTCTCTCTGTACCCCATTCAGTTTATGCAAGGGAACTTGTTTTTTTACTTATACCGAATTATATATATTTTTTAGGAAAATTTGCTCTTGAGTGAAGGAAGAAATATCCTACAGCCAAATTTAAAATATTCATAACCTACTTCACGTTTTTCGAATAATTGAAATGAAATCAAATTAAGTATTCTTTCTTTACAAAGACATTCCCTCCCTTTGAACATGGTTTATTATATCAGTCAACACCTTTGGATTCTTTACTTATCAATCATATAATGAAATTGTAATCAATTAGAACAATTAATAACATTTTGGCAAACTGATATTTAAAAAAAATACTGAAACATCATATTTATCATTTTCCAAGAAATAAAAAGACTGTCAAAGTATTTGCAAATTTTGTAAATGTTTTTTTCACAAAGAAACTAACTCAATAATAGACCAAGATAAGCAAACCAAGCCCATTTGGGTCAATACTTCCTACATCATGTATATGTACACATGATGCAACTTCGACAAAACTTCCCCTTCGAAATGATAGTGTGGTTGGAAATACCCATCTGCCAATATTTTCAGTATATTCAATGTCGCTTCATTGCGACATCGCGACTAATTATCGTATTCATCGCTGGAAAGAAGTGAGACTTCTTGGGCTAGATAACATTTCCGTCTCTTATATCTATAAATGTGAGGGGCACAGTACTTATAATTACCTTGTAATGTAGGAAGATATGGTAATTATATACTTGTACAACATCTTTAATAGAAATCGCATATCGACATTTGGGCGCACCATATTTTCCGAAATCAAACACTTAGTTTACGAGAAGTTTTGCTGCAGAACGAGTGGGAGTATCAAGCGTGCATTCAAAGGAAAAATAAATATTTAAAATGAATCATACCTACAGCACCTACTACCAGTACTTGTTATTAATAACTATATTTGTTTTGTTTCATAAACCGGAAGTGTTAAAATGTGAAGGTATTAAAAGAAAAACAGTTATTGAATTCCCTAAAGTTGCTCGAAAATCTCGTTTAACTAGATTACTATGGCTATTGCAGCTCATATTGTTGCTGCTATAGCAAAAACGTTCATGGTAATTCGAAAGCAAGCAAGAGCTTTTCCGATCAACGTCTGCAATGCAAATGCAGTCTTAAAAAAAGGACTTCATTAATTAATTTCCACTTTACCTTCTCAAGTTTTTAAAAGTCGCATCTTGACTCGTTACGCGCAAATACGTGAATTGTATCCAAAGGTGTCCTCTTATGGTGAAGCTCGGTATTGGCGCATGGCCCGTGGTGATAATATAAAAGAACATCCCTGTAAACGCGAATGTGTGGCCAATCAACATATGACCTGTTATTATTACATGGTTGTGCATTATGACGAAACTATGGGACCCGGATGCAAGTCCTATTTGGATCCGAAAAATCGTTACAGAGTTGGCAATTGGGAATATGTGAATGCCTACAATTTGGCAAGCAATAGTAGCATATACGATGATTGTAAATATGCGGATGGCGTAAAAAGTGATATCATGGTGGTGAATGGACAATTGCCAGGTAAGTGTTAGGAGGCTGTTTAAACGCGTGACTGGCATGAAAATCGATGTTCGATTTTTGCTGATATCTACTAGTTTAATAAGGAGTGGAAATTGGTAAAAATATGAAAACTATACTTAACTGAAGGCAATATTACAATTAAATTAGCAACTAAGTATTTCGAAATGTTATTCATTAACCACAAATTGTGACTGTCCGTTTTACGAAGTTAAAATAGCGATTGTCATGCAAACGATCATGGGTGTTGTTAGTTTCTTAAATTGATGTTCGGTGTCGAATTTGAATATTAAGCCCCGCTTTATTGTATTGCGGATATGAGAAACTTTTCACAGTACATCCTTCGAAATTTGGTTGTTGCACAAACGTAGTAACATTTTTAAAATAGTGAATGTCATAAGGGCTCCTTTTTAAGTATTGTCGAATTTAAAACATGAACTAATGATTTTTTTTACTCCCACTTTACTTTTGATCCACTCTTGCAGGTAAAGTGGTATGGATTGACCGGGATAGAGCTGCAAACGTGGTACTATATCAGATACCAGTTCGTGGATATCTAATATATACAATTGAAACCCACAAATTTTATACCAAAATTTTGGTTTAAGTAAAACCTATGGGAATGGGAATCTTAGTAGCTTCGACTATATAAACAACTTGATAACGTAATTTATACACTTCATAACAGTTTCCTGCTAAAATCAATAGCGCAAAAACATGGTTTTGACATTTGTGAATATTTGGTAGTAGCGTTTGCATGTACAAATGTTGTTGCATGTACGAGGTGGGTCCAAAAAATAAGATGAATTTTCAAATTTCGCGGGCTACGTACATTCGACTTTCGATTATTATTTTCTTTTATGTTGTTGCACTCGTCTCGAAGATATGTGGACGGTTTATCCATATAGCATGTATACGTTTGTTTGTGAGAGGCATAAAAAAGACAAGTATTTTGCGTGTTCGGCGATTTTGTGCTATCGAAAAAATGGATCAAAGAAGTTGCATACAATTTTGTTAAAAAATGGAATTAAGGGCTCAAAAACGCTTGAAATGTTGACGGTGGCATACGGTGAGAGTACACATGAGTCAAAAAAATGTTTACAAGTGGCACAAGTTTTTCACAGAGGGTCGAGAAGATGTGAATGACTACGCTTGCTCTGGACGCTCCAGCACATCAACAACCGATGAAAATGTAGAGAAAGTGACGAAAGTTGTTATGGGGAATCGTCTAATCACAATTAGAGAAGTTGCAGAAGATGTCGGCATATCGGTTGGCTCATGCTATGCAATCTTTTCGCAAATTTTGGGCATGAAGCGTGCGACAGCGACGTTCGTTCCACAATTGCTGAATTTGAAAATGAATTTTGAACACACCTAGTATTACTTCCCTGTCTTATAACAAAGAACAATTATTTATCGACCTAGGGATAAACACCCGCCCGAATTTATTATTCCGATATTAAGGCAATAGTCAAAAACATATACTCGTAGATACGATAAAATACAGACAAAAGTACTGCAACAGTGCTTTCGTATTGTGCTACAGTTTATTTGCTGCGGAAAATTTAATTTTCGCGATATGCAGTATCGAAAATCTAAAAAATATCAAATTTTTATGGTTAATTTTTTACTCGATGTTATTACGATACTAACAATTATTTGTATGGTAAATAATGTTGGTTTTTAAGAGCTTAGTTTCTTACATTTAATTTTTTAATTCCATTCCTTTCACATCTTAAATTTGATCTATTTTATTCATACATACTTCAATTCCAGGCATATCCATAGAAGCTTGCTATGGCGATACTATCGTCGCGGATATCATCAATAGTATGCATGAAATGACCACCATACACTGGCACGGAATGCATCAGATCAATACGCCCCACATGGACGGTGTACCCTATATCACTCAGTATCCCATTGAACCTGGGCAAGCCTTTCGATATCGCTTTGAAGCCGATCACCCCGGCACCCATTGGTGGCACAGTCATACTGACCACCAAAGAGCATTCGGTTTAGCAGGACCGCTCATCATTCGACAGACGCGTAAAGAGAACGTACATGCTCACCTTTATGATTTTGATTACACAGAACATACGATAATGCTGCAGGATTGGATGAGTGATTTCGATGAGACGGTAGCAAAAAGTATTCTGATAAACGGTTTGGGCCGAAATGTCAACACCACTAACGCCCGTCCTACGCTATATGCAAAATTTGAAGTGGCTCGCGGTGGACGTTATCGCTTTCGTGTCATATTCAATGGTAACACAAACTGCCCCGTATCGCTGAGTATAGATGGTCATGATCTATTAGTAATTGCAAGTGATGGTAACGATATTGAGCCGATATTGGTACAAAACATTACTTTCCACGGAGGAGAACGACACGATTTTGTTTTAAATGCCAAAAATTCGGTAGCCAATTACTGGATACGGGTTAAGGGTCACACATTCTGTGAAATCAATCAGTTACACCAACAGGCTATTCTCCATTACATGGGTGCTGAACGTCTGGGTATGCCCGCAGGACCAACACCCTCATACTCATATGTCACGCCTAATGCTGCGGTATTTAATGGTCTAGATGTGAGCCCCTCGAAAAATCGTAAACGCTATAGCCTAATGGATATTAAAGCTTTAACCATAACACCAGCCAAAATTTCTAAACCAGTACGGACTTATTACAGCAGCATGAATATCGTGGCTAGAGGTAGCTCCTACCTATTTCAAATCGACGATATAACGTTCACTATGCCCAAAGTATCATTACTTCAGACGCGTAATTTAGGTATTGGCAAAATGTTCTGTAACCGTACTCAACAATCGGCATTGGGCTTTGACTGTTTGAAACGTCATTGCCGCTGCACTAACGTAATATATATGCCCGCTTTTAACCATGTTGAAATGGTCATATCGGGTAGATCGGAAACCGCACATCCAATACATTTGCATGGCTTTACATTTAATGTGGTTGGAATGGGTGTACTGGGGAAAGGCAAAATTGAAAAGGTAATGTAGTAAATGATGTACCATTTTAAAATTAATTACATTCTCCAGACATAGTCATGCATATTTCTATAAGCCAAATTTATAGAGCAAAGAAAGTAGTAGAGAACGACTGAAGAAAATAACCGTTAAAGTTATTTGGATTAGCTTTGTATTCCTTCAGTTAACACAAAAATAATTTACACAAAACGTCGTCGATAACGAGTAACTCATTCAAACCATAATTTATAACATTGACAACAGTTTGCATCTGTTACCCGATGTCTCTTACCGTTGGCGAATGAGGAACTTCCCCAAAGCTATATCTACCCAATACCCAATTTGCTATATAGGGTTATCCATTTTTTGTTTTTTTTTAATGAAACACACATAAAGCTATGATTTTGATGCAATTTTTATTCCATTATAGTGCTTGGACCTTGCCATTATGTACGAAATACAATGTCATTTAAATGACTGCCTATGGATTGGTTGCGGTAGTGGATCTTTTTGAGTTAGTTTTCGAAAAAATACGGCTCAATGACACCTCCAGACCATAATGCTCACCAAACAGTCACTTTTTCTGGACGCAATTGCTTTTCCACAATTACTTCTGGGTTCTTCGAGCTCCATATGCAACAATTTTGCTTGTTGCCGTAACCACCGACTGAGAAATGAGCTCATCGCTGAAGAAATTTTTGTTTGATTGAAAGCACACGTTTGAATCAATACTTTTGTAGTAAATTTTAACTACTTTTGCGCATTCTTCGGTTGTTAAATAATAAATAACCTTTCAGATGACAGGTATTTAACAGCACACAGTCTTGCCAGATCAGCGGTTTTGAAACCACTAAACGGATAACTCTACATATACAATGGATAACACATATATGGTGGACAGTAAACTTAAAGGTTTTCGTTTTATTCAAGAGCATTTGCAGTTTGCGAACCCAGTAGCGTTTCATACACAATCGGCTTGACCAATATTTCTCTAAACGAAAACTGTCTTTGAAGACGCTGTTCTATGTGAAGAGTATCTTGGTAACTTAGAAAACAATTTCTGCACTGAAAAGCAATGGCTCTTGAATTACATTACTCTATATGAAAAACGTTTTAAAAATCAAATTTTTGTCTACTTAGTGTCTTAGATCGTACTCCTATATAGGAGGTGTTTTGGAAGACAGGTCTCTGAGAAAGAATTTTGCAAGTAAGGTTTTTATACTAAAATATAAATATAGAAATGAAAGACATTTCTTTATGTGAAAGGAAGAGGCTAACCCATATAGGAAGTCTTTTTGAAGATACTTTTTTATAGCAACAGTAACTTACAATGTCTTTAAACCCTTTTCTGTATGAAAAGTATTGACGAATTCAATTTTCTCTACAAAAATATGGAAAAGTGCCTCTTTGTCCTAGAGGACAATACTCTACGTGGAAAGTGTCTTTGAAAGCACATCTTTATGTGAAAAACATCTTAACCTCACCATATGAGACCCGTGTTAAGTGAATTTACGTGAAAAATGCTTTGCTGTTTGCGAGGTTCTTTTTCTACACTGTTTTGGAAGATGACCTTAATTTAAAAGAATATATATAAAAAATGTCGGTATAGAAATTGCCATAGATGATAGTATTCTACCCGAAACGAAACTCTCTTCTATATAAACAGTGTCTTGAAAGCCAAACGAAGCGTTTTGGAAGTGACATCTCTGAGGTTTTTTTTTTGTAAGTTAAATAATAGGAAGAATCAACTGGCTCTGAATAAGTTAACGCTATAAGCTTATCAAAGACACCCGCATCAACAAGATTCGACAAATATATCGAATGTAGGTCATATTGCGTGTATGATTCCATATTTTTTAATACATCGTCCACTAACAATGAACAAAAATCGATGTTAAAATTGCAATGAAATAAAAAATTTCTCCCCTAAAATTTACACGAAACTATAAGAATTTTTGGCAAAGCCAATAAAATAACATACTAGTGCTCAATCCCAAAAATTGCTTCCAATTCGAAACAATTCAACATTGGCTTATTGTGGGAGACGCTGTTTTACATTTGCTAAGCATTTAAAGAGAGCTACGAACTTGATTTAAATAACAAATTAAATATCTGTACGATCTTGAACCACTGAACCTTATCATAAGAACAGTATGGCGGGTTGAATAACCTTTTCATTCATAATATACATCTGCTACAGCCTTTTTTACGAAAAATTGGTTTAAAGGCATTTCTCTAAATCAAGGATCGTTTGGTGTATGGAAGTCCACCAACATATTTGTATCGTGAAGAACATTTTGAAAGACGCTTCCCAAAGAAAATGTTGCGTACTCTACCATTTCACTCACTTTCATCTTATCGTATAATTGTGTGTACTATTAAAACAATACCATCAAACTTTTCATCATCTATTTTATGGCATATATTAAACTTTTTGTTCTCCCATTTTCAGATCGAAGAAATAGATCGCAAAAATCCTCTGCCACGCCGTCTGACCAAAGCACCTCTTAAGGATACCGTGCAGGTCCCAGCTTATGGCTACACCATTATTCGTTTTTATACCAACAACCCGGGTTACTGGATTATGCATTGCCACATATCCATCCATTCGGAAAGCGGAATGGCTGCCATATTGCGAATTGGCGAAGATGTGCAAATGAAAATGTGCCCTGTTAGTAACTGCGGTCTCTGCAACTCCGTAGCTTAAGAAAACTGTCAACAAATTGTTCATAATTGTTTTTCTATATAGTACATATATTGATTAATTTATTTACGTAGTACATGACGGGTGTTATATATCAATGCCCTCTTGGGCCGCCAAAATGGCTTTAATTTTCATCAGCAATTCCTTTTTCACAGCATCCGGCACAATGGCGCGGGCCTTAGGTGTAACCTCGGAGATAAGTTGTTCCACCTTGATGTTATTCCCTTTTTCCTTGATGATAGTGCGACACATTAGGCGAACTTCATCACGCCAGCCACATTCGGCCAAACGATTACAAAGTAGGTCCTTCAGTCTGAATTTGTATGCAAATGTAGAACCTGGTAACGGTGGGCCAAAAAGATTTGTTCCTACTTACTTTGACCGATCTCCGCTCAAAATTGTCATCTGGTCCACAGTTTTTGTTAACGTCATTATAAAGTAAATATTTGGAACTTCCCAAAGTTTTGAACTGTGCGACACTGTTGGTTCTTCCCAGTAGTTTATGATTTGCTAATTTCTGTTTTCCCACAAAAAAATTTGTTTATATTTTTATTAGCCGACTACACTGTATTATCGTCACTTCAGAGATGGTAAGACTTCTACATTAGTACCTTCTATTTCGCAATTGGCGATCGTTAGAAACACGAGCTAGTCCGTTAATCACAGATTGATCCTGCAAATCTAACCCTATTTGTGGTCAATTTGCTTACATTGCCATAATAAACATTCGCCAATTTTTGCAAACAGGGTTAAATCTGCCCAACCAAGCTGTTAGTATGTTTAACAAAGAGCGTTCGGCCGGTATTGCAGTTAAAAATTGTTTCATGAAGAAAAAAATAGAAAAAAATGTTCCAAGAGAAAGTGAGTGGCATTTAAAACAATTTGTGGCGATGCGACACATTTTTATCACAAAAATAAAACATGTTCCTCATAAAATCAAAATTTATAAATAATAATGAACATTTTTAAGGTCATGATCTTTTTATATAGACAAGAAATAGGGCAAACGGAAAAGTTAAGTCTGATGAATGGCAAAAGGGAGAGCTTTAATGTATCCTATTATTAGCTTAACTGAAAAACTGAGCCTGCTTATAAACTTTTTACGAAAATTTTGCTGGACTTGTGGATTGGCCGACTACTCAAAGTGTTCATCAACACATCAATGCGACCTCATCTCAAAGAATGAAATGGAACCCATTCATGTCACCGACAATCGCGTGTACAAACGATCGTGTCTCGATCGACCAGTTTCAAATTAATACTGCCACATAAGTACTTTTAACAATAGCCGAAAAACTAGGTCGAAAATAATCTAACCAAGAAACGGCACCTAAATCCGGGTCTGTTGTCAACAATGTCGATTTATTCCCCAAAATATATTTATAAAATCAACACTTTGGCTAGACAAAAAATCATTTTTACTGGAATTACTAAATTTTATAAAAAGCGCAACTAACTATTGCCTACCGGCTGCGGTGGTTTTAATAATATCATTTACAACTTAGTAAACGATTCAATGCTATGTGAAAACGACACGACTCGGCTACCGTACCGGTTTGGGATATACTTTAAACGCCTCTTTCGTCAATCATGCACATCAAAATTCTAATTGCTTTCCAAGAAATAGCTTCCTTTTTAATTATAGTTGATTTGTCTAACTTTTTAAATAATGTCCAGCTAATGAGATTAAATACATCATACATACATTTTTCACAGAACCACATTTTTTACTACATTGTGACGCTATAAAGATGCGACAAAAATATGGCGCAAAAAAGACAAAATAAAAATTGTTGTGACTTACTTTGTTCGTCACCACTCAAACTTATTAATCCTTATGGTCGGAACTTCCCTGGGCTGTTGCACCACACTTGTACTCCAGAACAATGATCCGAGAGCTCAGTTTCACACAAAAATAATTGCTCACATTTCTATTAGCCGGTTGTGTACACTGCATTACCATTACATCAGGGACGGCACAATGTTTACGCTACTATCTTCTTTTACCAATTGGCGGCCGTGATCAAGGAGTATAAATGTACCAATAAGAAAAGAGATAACAAAAAATGTCCAATTCACACCGATCAGCCGTTATCACGAATAAATGGGCGCATTTGTCATATAGTTGTAAAAATCCAGTTTCATCGTTCAGTTGAATATGATCTCAATATTCTTTTTCAAAAATTATGTTTATAACTTAAAATGTTTGGCAAAATTTAAGTAAATTGTGTATTCGACAAATTATCTAAAAAAGTAGGCAATTCTGCAATTCTCCCTTCCATCGAATTTATTTCGTAAATACAACTCTTTTATTGGAACACTGCATTACCCACAATAAAACAAAACAGTGCTGCCAATGCTTCATTTAATTAACAAAGAACACATGCCAACAGTACAGCCAACTGCTCAAATGCACAATTTAGCGAAATTGGAAACGAAGTAGGCGTCGTCATCGTTTTTTCCAAAGCGTATAAATACAACTACTAGCACCAGACTTTATTCATTCGATATCAGTTTGGTAAGCTTCATAGCCGGCTGCCCCGAACTTAACGTCTTAAAGAAGCTCATTTGTGAATTTATTTTCTCGTTTGTGTTAATAACAAAACTAAATCAATATGGTAAGTTCAAGAGAATTCAAGAATTGGAAAGAAAAACAAATAGTGAAATAAAAACTAATTAGAATTAGTGAAAAGTTAAAAATACAATACAAGAATTATTTCCGAGTGCTAAAAAATTGAAAAGAAAGTTGGTATTTCTGCCATGCTTATGGGGTCTTTTTGTGCAAAGTATGGCATTTAATTGATTTAAAGAAATTCGAGAGACTGTCTTAAATTCAATATTTAGTAGTATTTGTTTTACTTCCTGCTTTATCTGAAATTACCGGTTCGCGTATTGAGTGCTTGTAAGCGGTTCACACTTTTTTCCCATCTCGAACAAATTTTTCTCTACCTCTTGCAAATGAAGCCGGCCGCACCCCAAATTATAGAGTGAGAGAGCAACATAAGCTGACGTCATTTTATCGTAGTTGGCGTCATGCAGAAATGTAGGGTCACATTTTTTCAAAGAAATTTGAGTCACTGACTTAATTGGACAGTTTATGAAATTACAGGCTGATATTTATATGAAAAAAGACGATGTGAATAAATTCCACGAAGTTAATGTAATCTTGTGTTACCAAATTTTATGTTGTCAAACTTTCCAATTTCTCTTTAAATTTCCCCCAATTATCTTGGTTATTAGTTATTCCTATAATTTATGCCAATCTTTTTTGTCTCTTTTGTAGCGTGAATGTATCTCCATCCATGTCGGTCAAGCTGGTGTCCAAATCGGTAACGCCTGCTGGGAATTGTACTGCTTGGAACATGGCATCCAGCCTGATGGCCAGATGCCATCCGATAAGACTGTCGGTGGTGGTGATGACTCGTTCAACACCTTCTTCAGCGAAACTGGCGCCGGTAAGCACGTTCCCCGTGCCGTCTTCGTCGATTTGGAACCCACTGTCGTTGATGAGGTCCGTACCGGTACCTACCGCCAATTGTTCCATCCCGAACAGTTGATCACTGGCAAGGAAGACGCTGCCAATAACTACGCCCGTGGCCATTACACCATCGGCAAGGAAATTGTTGACTTGGTCCTTGACCGCATCCGCAAATTGGCCGACCAATGTACTGGTCTGCAAGGTTTCTTGATCTTCCACTCGTTCGGTGGTGGCACCGGTTCAGGTTTCACCTCCTTGTTGATGGAACGCTTGTCCGTCGATTATGGCAAGAAGTCCAAGTTGGAATTCGCCATCTATCCCGCTCCCCAAGTGTCCACCGCTGTGGTCGAGCCCTACAACTCAATCTTGACCACCCACACCACGTTGGAACACTCCGACTGCGCCTTCATGGTCGACAACGAAGCCATCTACGATATCTGCCGTCGTAACTTGGACATCGAGCGTCCCACTTACACCAACTTGAATCGTCTGATCGGCCAAATTGTGTCCTCCATCACCGCCTCGTTGCGTTTCGATGGTGCCCTCAACGTCGATCTGACTGAATTCCAAACTAACTTGGTGCCCTACCCACGTATCCACTTCCCCTTGGTGACCTACGCTCCAGTTATCTCGGCCGAGAAGGCCTACCACGAACAGTTGTCCGTGGCCGAGATCACCAATGCTTGCTTCGAGCCCGCCAACCAGATGGTGAAATGCGACCCCCGCCACGGCAAATACATGGCCTGTTGCATGTTGTACCGTGGTGATGTTGTGCCCAAGGATGTCAATGCCGCCATTGCCACCATCAAGACCAAGCGCACCATTCAATTCGTTGACTGGTGTCCCACTGGTTTCAAAGTCGGTATTAACTACCAACCACCCACTGTTGTGCCTGGTGGTGATTTGGCTAAGGTACAACGTGCCGTCTGCATGTTGTCCAACACCACCGCCATCGCTGAGGCCTGGGCCCGTCTCGATCACAAGTTCGATTTGATGTACGCCAAGCGTGCTTTCGTCCATTGGTACGTTGGTGAGGGTATGGAGGAAGGTGAATTCTCCGAAGCCCGTGAAGATTTAGCCGCTCTCGAGAAGGATTACGAGGAAGTCGGCATGGACTCTGGTGACGGCGAAGGTGAAGGTGCCGAAGAATACTAAGAAGGCTCTGATTGAAGATTCAAAACCCCATAAGCCGAAACTGAAATATGAAAACACTCCAGATCCATTTGTAATTTTGTTTTGCCAGAGAGTAACAAAACAACTGATACGAAGAATCCTCTCTTTTGTAAATTTTTTTTTTGTTTTTTTTTTATTTTTAACGAAATTCGAAACAAATGAATGATGAATCGAATGCACATGAGAGAAAAAAGAAAAAGAAAAGCATTCTAAAAGAATAAAAGACAAGAGCAAGACAAGAAGAAATAAAAATGAATGGCTTATGCATTTGAATGAAATTCTAAAAATGAAACAAAAACGTTTTTTCTATTTCTATACATGGGTACTGGAGAGGGAAATAAAACTATATTTAATGAGAGAAGAGATGGGACTGGGAGCAATGTACTTTGCAATGTTTAGAAAGACTTGGGAAAGGGGTTTGGCGTTGGGAAACCTGGGCAACGTAAATGAGAGAGAACTGAAGAGCAAAACGGTTAACACCGAAGAACAGAAATAGATTTTTGTCGTCACCTAAAATACGGAAAAAGACAAGCACATTTTTACGGGAGGAGCTAATACAGCGCAATCTAAAACAATTTGAAATCATATTGAAATCGGCAATAAAGTTGATAATTGTTAATAAGAAGTTGTAGAATAGCACAGGGATGCTTATATTACAACAATAACAATGACTATATTTTTTAAAACGGCGCAATATCCATTTTATAATAAAGTGGATGAGAAACAAAAATGTGCTGCCTTCTGCCTTTTCTGGTATATCATCATATTTTTTTTAATGATTCAGGATACAACTGAGACAAATCTGTCTATTAACTTCTATAGATATACGATTGATTTCAATGAACACAACAAGATGTAGTGATATAATTCCGTCATACCCAAGCTGTTTAGTGAATTCGGTCTCTTAGCATTTCTGATGCATTAGGTTTATTTTGGGAAATTAATAGTTCAGTGAATTCTGCGTACTGAAACAATTTTGTGTATAATCTAAATGGAAAGAAAAGCAGCATGAATTTCATTTAGAGAATGGAAGAAACAATCTAACCAAAAATCGAAACTTGAGACTGTCATCCACTCTGTATCGAAGTTGATTTTCTTCGTCAAAATTAGGAAAGTTCAACAAAAATAAGACATTTGTATTGACGTGTAACTTTTCAACTTTGTATTCATATTGAATCAAAAAATAACTTCAAAAACCATCACAATGTTCTTATCAAAATGAGCGCATAATTGCGCATTCCTTATCTGTATTACTATACGAAATGAAAGAGATTATTTGTCCCTTGAATCTCTCTTATGACGAATGGCGAAATGAATTCCAGTTCAAATTCATTTCGGTCAGAATATGCAAAATGGTCACTTTTAAGGAAATATAATTTTTTTTCTTCTTATTAAATTACAGAAGTTTTAAGGAACAATTTTCCCACAAGATGAGTAACTTTGAAGACTGTTTTTTTGTACAAAAAATTCGTCTCCATTTCATTTAACAGTCTTGTAATTTAAGGCCTCCTGGCCAATGGCAAGTCAATTACAAAATACAAATTTATTTCCTTCCATTTCGAATATTTTTAGTGCGCTTTAATTTGAGCGTTATAAGTTAATTCTTTCACGTTTGGGAATAAGGTCTTAAGTCAAAAAATTGCATTTTGAGTTTTTGATTGGGTTTAACTCAATTTTTTTTTCTCTTTCGTTTGGTATCAATAATTGAAATCTAGCACAACTGCATCCAATCGTTATCATTTGGTCTTTAGGCACTAAGTCAAAAAATTTCAATTTTGCAAACAATTAAATAAGTTTCAATTTTACATTACGACAAAACTATAGTATATGACTTAAGACCTTATTCTCAAACGCCAAAGAATTGTTACTAGCTAAATTGATGTCATATTCTAAGTTATATTTTGTTTTTGTTTTTTAATTCCAGTAGTATTTATTTTATGCATTTTGTAATTTGCTTAATATTGGCCAAAAGGCTTTAAATTACAAGACTGTTCAATAAATAAAATGAAATGAAATCGTTCGAAGACGCTTTTCTACCAGAAAACAGTACAATTCTTAAGAAAGTAAACCTTGAGGACAATTTTCTCTAAGAAATCTAACTTTGAAGACATTTTTCTGTTTTCCACAAAATACACCTTCTATGAAAAAACATTTCTTTTAAAAAATTAAAAAAAAAAAAACTAATATTCCCGTAAATTTTTTGCAAAGCCATTTTTGAAGGCTGCTTTGTGAATTCAAAGGCATTTCGGTACCAAAACTGTCTTCGAAAAACTATGGACACTTTTCTATAAGAAAAATGTTTTCGATTTCTGTAAGCTTTTGAAAAAGCTTTTTTGTGAATAAACAAATTTCGACATTTTTTTAAAAAATTGTTAACTCCGGAAATACTTGCGGCTTTCTATTTCGTTTTCAGTAAGAAAGAAAACAGTCTTTGAAGACAACTTAATAAATATATTATGTCATTATATTATATTATAATATTTTTTATTTATTTATTTCTGACACTTCTGAAAACAAAAAACAATTTCGAGAATATTTTTTCTAAAGAACAGTCCCCAAAGTTACTTTCTGTAAAAAACAAGTTTGGGAACACTGCTTGAAATGAGCTCTCGAAGAGGAACTGGCCCTGTTAGACACATTTCTATAAGAAAATAGAGTTCGAAAACACTTTCTTTTATAAGAAATTAACCAGTGAATACACTGTAGAAAGCTGTTTTTCTAGACGCTATTGTGTAGTACAGTTTTCGAGGACACTTTAATGAGAAAAGATATCTTTGTGTAAGAAAACAGTCCTTGAAGATGCCTTTTTTTTAAAAAATAATGTTCAGACAAAACGAGTTTATATAAGAATTCCGTCTTAGAAGACACTTCTTTTGTAGTGAAATATTTTACCAAGATACTTATACGATATCGTATAACAAAATAGTTTTCTTGTAATTGTGCAATCTTTCAGTATAGTTTTCGTTAAAATTGTGATTCGAAAAAAGAACACCTGTCAGCAAATAAAGTTTCATTCAACGGCATATCGACGAGAAAGTTGATGGCTTCATTTTCCGCTTTAATGCGAAACAATGTTTGCTATTACAATTTCCGCATTATCTTTCGACGACCTTTTCTTGGCTGACATACCAACAGCCAACATTTTTCATTAACTTCTTACATCGCTGAGTCATCCGACCATAGTAAAAGAGAACACAAGCAAGCATTTTATGATGATTTAAGTATTTTTCGGTTATTTTCATGGTGGTTGGTTGCTACGGCATACATAGAAAAATAAAAGTGCAGCATATCTATCCACTCCACCACTCGCATAGAGTAGTTCTCTTTGCTGTTCAGCCGATAGGCCCACTTTGCAGCTGTCTTTCCATAAATACTGATGTGTATGCTGTTCATTGGCATAAAAATATGGTAACAGTCAGTCGTCGTCTAGTGGTGGTTGGTTGCAAGTATTTTTGAGTTATCTACTAGGCACCGTTCGTACGTTTCGAAAAACTAAACAACTCCACAAATCTTAACACACAACGGCAGGCAAATGACGAGTTGTTCGCCTTTTATGGTCACAAATCGATGGCTTCGTTGATGATTTCATTTGCCTAGCAAAGTGTTGGTTGGTGACTACTCGGCGAGGCAAAGTCAGTATTGATATGATTGACTTCAATGAAATTAGTAATCGCTTTGTAAGCCACAAATAGTATGAATGACTTATTGTTTGGATTTATATGTGTCACATGAAATGAAATATTATATTCTAATCGTTATATTTAGACGTTCTCTGTTGCAGTACTGAAGGCTACGAAGATGTAAAGATAAGAAAATGATTGGGATGAAACTTTAGAACAAATTTCGAAAATATTCTTTCGAAAGAAAAAAAGAATGTCAGAGATGATTTCACAATGAAGAACGTGTTCCGAATACAAATTTTATTGTGATAGGATATTTTCGAATAAAAAGAAGAAATAGAAGAAGTACTGGTCCAAAGATTATTTAATACGGAAAACCACGTTTTACTCTACCATATTTTTTTCAAAGCTAAATCACTTTTGTTTTGCTTCTAGGCTATCTTTATGCCAAAAGATACATATATATATATAAATATGGGCAAAATTGCAATTCGGATCAAAAAACTGCATGTTTTTGTGTTATGGAGAGTCTAGACCAAATTTCCGCAAAAATATATTACTGAGTGCATTTTTTCATAGGAAAATAATAACATAATAAATATAATAAATAATAATAACTGTAATAATTGTCTTCAGTCAACCAAAAAATGTTTGGAACTAGAGACTTCTTGGCATGTTCGTATTTGATCAAGTCTAACAGGCGAGAAGATCGACCGCGGCGCGATTGTTTGTGCAACGGTCACCTCGGTTGGTTTGACGAATATTTTGAATAGTCGAGCAATCGACAAGTATGGCAAATGCTTCTCAAATTGCGACTTTCGGAATCGTTGTTAAACTGTAAGTTCTGTTAAGTGAGTCTAAAAATAAAATGTGTGTAAGTTCACTGAATGAAAAAAGCCCTCCCACGTCTCATTCATGAGATGGAAACTAATTTGTTTTTGTTTTTCTTTTTTTCGAACAGTCGACAAGACATTCTTCGTTAAAAATTAAGTGTGATCTGTCGAAAAGTTTATAGAATGGTATGAGAAATGCAAAGTTAGGAATTGATTGTTCCAAAACTATTTGCATTATCCATTACTAATAGAAAGCTCTCGTTTCTCTAATGTATTTCGTTTCCTTGATTGTTTCCAGCTAATCTGGAAAAGATCATAGCGGCAATGTTACGATATAAATACTTACTTTTCTTTAAGATGTGAAAGAAATATTTGATTTGGATCCTATTCGTTCGGTAATCTGATAGAGAGAATAGTCCTCAAAACTGCTCAATTTCCCAACTGATACCCATTTAAAATGATTTTGCAGTAATAAAATGGAGTTTTATACCGATATTGATTACTTCAGAAATACTTGTGTTATCCATTACCATCTCTCAACACTCGTCGACACTATGCGTTACGTGTACTTTTTTAGGGAATGAGTTCTTTTCTACTAATCTGCTTAATTCCCATAACCTCATAGTAATAGTATTATTAATGAGTCGTTTCTTTTCAAAGTGTTGATAAATTATTTGTTTTGAGTAAAAATAAATTAGTTAAATAACCAAGCAGGCAAGATGTTCCATGAAAATCATTCATTTCATATTCGATTCCGATGTAAGACAAATTATTTGGTGGTTGGTTATTTGCCGGGTAATTGTAAGTCTATTAGTATTTTTGTAGTGGGACAGCTATGCCGACAGTTTTTAAGTATACGAGTACATAGTAGGCAAATATATCATACAATTCAATTTCCAACATTTTTCTTTCCAAAAGGAACTTCTTGTGAAAGATTGTGTTTTGTGGAATTTGCCTTGGTATAGACATCAAACATAGAAATGTGTATACCATAAAATGCACGTGGTCTCTGCCCATGAGAGAGTAAATCTATTATTAACTGCGAAATTTATTAGAAAGTTACCCGGTGCATTGAGTTTTCCCAAAATACGTAGATATTTTAAGACAAATTTTGTTTGTGTTGCACTTTGTTCGAATGACAAATGAACCGCTTAAGCTGAATGTTTCATAGTGAAATATATATTAATAGGGGCGAAATGATTCAAATAGTATAATAATTTACACAGAAGAATGGTAGAGAGAATTTTAAAATGTAATTCTTTCTGGAATTATTCGGTGATAATAAATTCTTCTTGGAATTCTCTCTTAACATAGAAGAAATTTAAAAATTTCTTGTGCAACAGGTGAACAGCTACAAATTGTATTTAATCAGATGAAGTCTTAACAAATTTGAGCGATGTTTATGTTGAATATTAATTATTAATAAAGTATATTCAATTAATTATCATAAAAGTATATTCAAAAGCTGTTCTCTAATAGAAAATTCCTACGTGACTGATTTCTTTGAGAAACATGACTTTGAAAATTGTTTTTTCCAACGGACAGTGTCTTAGAGAGGCCGCTGTTACATAAGAAATATATGATATGAAATATATGTGTGAAGGAAGCTTTCTGTATTAAATGGCTCTGTGAGGATTTCTTGTTGTGCTAGTATTGTTTACGTAAATAATATGTAGACACTTTCCTGTACAAAATGTGTCCAACCGAGGCGCTTTTTTATAAGAAAATTTTCTATGAAGACATTTCTTATACGACACTACTTTTCCCTATTAAGTCACTTTTCTATAGGAATAATTCTAGATAGAATTAGAAGGAAGGAAGGAAGGAGAATTAGAGTCTAGAAGGAAAATTTTTATAGAAAAGTATCTATGAAGTAATTTGTGTGTACGAAAAGTGCTGATTAACATACTTCTTCTAAGAAAAGTGTCTATGAAGACATTTTCTAAATATATGAAAAGTGTGTAGCCAAATAGCGCTTTATGAAAGGTGCCTAAGGAAACGCTATTCTATTCCATAATAGAATAGAATTCCAATATTCTATTCACATTTTCAAATAAATAACGTGTATTTTTGCTCTATGAAAAGTGACTACATTTATCCATACAAATACCTACGAAGACACCTTTCTATATGAAAAAAGGCTATGAAGCCATTTTTCCAGGGAGTGTCCACACACAAGTTGTTCACACAAAAGTTGAATTATGCGTCATCTGCAAGATAGTGCTGTTGTTAAAAAAAAAAGACTGTGTATCAGCTGATAATTCGGGGTAACTAGTTGGGTGAATAGATTATGGTACAATAACATGTTGATGGTGATTTTTCGAAAAGAATTATCTTCGACGACGAGAATTAATTTAATTTTAATGGCTTTGTTTTGTTATTCATGATGACAAAATTTAGCATTCGTACAGGAACTTCAAGTAATCGATGATAAACCAATGCATCCACAACTTGTCAACATTTAGTGCTGATTTTAGGCACAATACTTTAGTAACTGATTAGGCAATAAAAGTCTCTTTATATCGGGCATTGCCAGATAATAGCTGTTTGAAGATTGTAAGGGCTCAAAGGCTGTGCCATGACAATTTCATGATCGATAGTAATTTACTATTAAATTTTTATGACAATCGGTCAGTTGCCTTGGCCGCTAAAAGGAATTTTTTAAAAAGGATGAGGTCATATTTCAACTCGTATCAGTATGGCCATATAAAAATGTTTTGTGAGGGCTGTGTAACGTCCCTTTTATCAGTCTTAATCTAATATAACTTATGACAATTTCGTGATTGATAGTGGTTGTTAAATTCTTATGAGTTTGACAACTACAATGAAGTTTTTAAAGTGGATGTGCCATCGCCTAGGTTTTGTTTGGACATACATCTTCCTAAATTAATAGCATATGTATCAAAACACATCTTTGTAGCTTTAATTTTACATGAGATACAGCCGTTAAAGTTCTCTTAGTTGTGTGGGCGCTTCGAAGCTTCTTTTTTCAAACTTAACTTGATGCAACATAAGACAATTTTGTGATTGATTGTAAGATATTGTTAAATTTGTATGATCGCTTGCTTTGGCCACCATAAGGGAGCCTTAAAAAAGGGGCCTAGAGAGCGCCCACTCTTTACTCCAACATATTTAATTTTATGCTAGTAGCAAATTCCTTCCATATACCTAAAATATAATCATATAATATAGTTGTTCAAAATAGTTATTTTTATGGGCGGTACCAGGCCTGTTTGTCCAATCAGAAACTAATATGGCCTACGAGTTCTTCTGCGCGACATAAATATTCGGTGAAAATTTTATGACAATTAGTCCATTGTTCCTACGCGGAACAAAGCCACAAATATACAAACATTCCAATTCCAATTAGTAATATAGATTATTATATAGATTATTATTGCATAATGAAGTAATTTGCCTAAAATATCTATTGCGTACCAGGAAGCGAAAAGGTTTCCACCCGTACAACTGTATGTTCTTATCACACCACCTGTTCTTTTGCCCCAAAACCATTAAGAAAGTTGTTATTTTTAAACCAAAAAGTTCCATTAGCATGTCCTCGTCATGTCCACATACTACATTTTTCGTTTTGGCAGACATCCTGCCTGCCTGGGACACTCCTTTTAAATCTAAAATGGCAGGTTGCCTGTTTGTTTGTTGCTCATAAACAACGTTATTGTGTGTGTGTTCTTTTGGTGTGTATCTATAATTACAGTTCTGCAAGTATATGTTTGTGTGACTGACTAAATAATATTGATTTTCTGGCAAACGAATTGGAAGAAAAGGAAAGGCAACAAAGAAAATGACACAATATCCTTCCGAAAGGAAAACGATGAGTCATCATAATGCGGATAATGTACCCAGCTACAAGTACACATATATGTCACAATACGATAAGGTTTATGAAGGCCATTTCGGAAGGGGACGCAATGAAAAAATGATTTGAAACACTGTCTGCACACTACACGTAACAGGTAAAAGAAAAATGTTGTTTGTTTTATAAATATCTGTTTAGCTGCTTACAAAATCTCGAAATTCTTACAAATCCCACTTAAGACTCGAACTTTTGAGTAGGCGCTTTCAAATCTCACAATACGTAATGTTTTTTTTTTCTACACCTCCTCCACACACTTTTCTAACACTCACTAACCACACTCGCTCCAGTCATAGCAATTTTCAGAAACCATATACGGTTCATGTCATACACTGAACGGATAGAGAGTGGTGTTTGAAATCACGCTAAAGTATAGCGTCATTGGCGCTATTAAGTCAACAATAAACAAGTGTCAGTCTTGTGTGTGTGTGTTTTTTTTTTTTGAAACCAACCCCACGTAAAGCTCCGATTCGCTACGTACGCAGCCATCACAACCACATCACGTCATATTGGGCAAACGGGTTTCAGGTAGTGATGTTGTCTTTGCCAATTTAGAGCCACAGCTGAGATTTTGTCTGAGCGTACTATGTTTGTATTGCGGTACATATGAAAAAATGAAAATTTCCATTATATCCAAGTTTTCACACATTTCTCTCAAGTTTCCTCGTAATTTATGGAATGATGTTTGAAGATTTTAAAACTTTTTATTAAGGTATTACTATTCCCACGACAAAGAAGTTCATAGGCTTCTTATTTGAATCAATTTAAGGTAGAATTTAAAGCAGGTGCTCTGTGAGAGAGGTTCAAAATGTTGTTTGTTGCATTAATTAACTCAATTATTTCATGTTATTAAAGGTCATAACAATGATATGATGCCGTGATATCATCGCAAAAAAGTAGCCAACTTAATTTAATAAAAGAAATTAACATTAATAGAAAAAGGTTAACTAACCTCTTTGGTGAATTCGAATCTTAAGCATTGACGAATGAGAAGGCCAACTTAGATGTACACTCTAACAAGTTCTAATAGTACCCATTAACAGTTGAGGAAATTTTTTAAGAATAACATGTGAAATGTTATTTTAATAAATCATTGCCGACTATCTTGTTATTTAAGTAGTTCCTCTAATGTTTTGAAAGTGATTATTTAATACTTCCGCAACAACATCTGTGCCCATAACTTTATTACATCCACAAATCACAAAACGATAACAATTAAATTGCACAGGTATTAAAAACTATTCAGTTAAAATGTATAGTCGTTCCATTTTAATTTGAAAACACAGACTTCGTTATTTGATCTTTCTGTAGTAGGCAATACCCTGCACAAACCGTATGCCTAGAGGTATTGCCATTCCTATATTTGCTAGTAAGTAACCAACTACGAAATAGAAAAATTTCCGCTTTATAGGTGTAATATGTGTGTATGGCAACTATATAACATTTGTTCTACTAGTCTCAGCCTTGCCAACTGTTATGTTTAAGACAATATTAATTAACCGTGGTAATTTTGCTTTTCTGCAAAGTGCGTAAAAAGATTGTTATTTCATGTTTTTTTTTTTATTTCGAGCCATTTAACAGATGGTTATTACGCAGAAAATTAGCTATTAAAAAGGACAAAAGCGCATGACAAGCAAAGTTTCTTAATTCCGTTCCCAGTCTGAATGAGCTGTACTCAATTTTCGTTTAATTATTTACAAGTTCAAACCAAAGAATCAACTCTAACCTTAACAGTTAAAATACAGCAAATTACGAAAAACTGTTATTCAAAACACTGGTTAGTCAAATCAAACCAAACTGTAAATCAAACTTTTAAAACGATAGTATTTCGGTTTATATTGTTTTATCATCTAAATTTTAAATTTCGTGGAGTCTAATATTATTCTTCTTGACAATTACTTGAAGATTTTAAAAGTTATTTCAGAAACGTTACTATTCTCAGAGCGAGAGAGCTCATATTCCTCTTGTCTAGATCAATTTGAACGAGAATTTATAGCAGGATTTATTCAAAATGCTGTTTGTTGCATTAATTGAGACAGTTATTTTATGTTATTAAACGTGATATGATTCTATCGCAAGAAAGGTTGTTAACTCAATGAAAACAAATAACATCCATAGAAAATGGTAACCAGCGAATTATTTGGCGAATTCAAGTTCGAGAGATTACCGAATTTTGGTGCGAATTTATATGTCTAAATTAACACCTTCTAATAGTGTCCACTGTTGGTCAATGAGATTTGTAGGATGTAACAATTTTCATACCATTTGAATAATTTGTCAACTTATGTATCAACAAAGCTATAAAAAGATTTCAATCATCATCATCATCAGTTTCTTCAGATCAATAAATCACAAAAAAGTAACAAGTGCAAATGTATATGTATATGTTTCAAAACTTATTTCTATTAACACCAGTGGATGATTTCATTTTTAATTTAAAATACACTTCTCGTTATTACTTCTTATCGTAGCTGGCAATGCTCCACAAACTATAAAGCAGTAGGTGTTGCCATTCTTATGATACCTTGTGAGTAACCAACTAGAAAACAAACACGAACCTCTGCTTTACTTATATGTAGTTGGCAACGATATAACATTTCTTTTGTTCGTCTCTGTGTTGCCAGATGTTTTGTCTAAAGAAGTTTGATGTAACTGCACTCAAATTGAATTCTGCAAATCAATTTCCGTTTAATTAAGCGTTCAAACCGGGCATGCAAACCGTAATTGTAACATATGTGACCTTTTTAACACCTAACAACATTTTTTTAAATATTATGTAAACGTATACTTCCGTTCCATTGCAAATTTAAGTTAAACTACTATTTATTGTGAATTTTTTTGCTATAATTCTAATTGCTAACATAACTCTACTAATGTTATTATTGTGACTTCCAAAACTAATTTTGAAGAAAATGTTAAACATGTTATTGTTATGTTTTAAGTGCAACGGATATAATGACTTATAATTTACAACCCGAACGATGAACTGCACCCAATTAAACTTAGTTTGAATTCCCACTAATTCGAGTTGTTTTTTTTTTCTCCAATTACTCTCGGAACGAGAAATTTTCCTAACTTCTATCCTTGTGCGCTGGAGTGGAAAAATCACTCCACAATAACGCTCATCAGAAATCGTCTGAAGTTGTCAACAAAAGCTTGTCGGCGCAACGTCTCCTCATCCACATCGTCAATCAACGTCGCTTAAACGCCGAGCTGAACATTGCAGACATTTACCTTGCCCCCGTAAGCCTACATACAAATTAAATTAGATTTTACAGCTCTCCAAAAGCATAGCTGCAACGCTCTCAGAAGACACTTTCCCTCCTCCAAATTTTGAATAAACCGTTATTAGGTTAACATTGTTAAAAACGGAAACAACTGGACATTACTTAAAACTTTTATGCCGGTATTATTTGTTCGTTGTAGTACCCTCACTATACATTGGGGGTAGGGTGAAAGCGAAAACTTATCTTCGGTATTTTGAAGTTCATTGAGTCTAATATTTTGCAAGTATGTGTACAATTTAGTGAAAATCTGACAACTTTCATATTGCCTGATTAAAGGTAAAAGGTTTTTGATACCTTCGGTATTGATTCGGTAATGATAACAAAAATTTGAAGAAACTCCAATGGCTATAGGAGTCCTAATAGACGATTAACAACATCTTTAAATAACATTTTCGTGGCAACGTTCATCATTTTATTGGATGAGAGGTGACGCAACATCTGTCTAATAGTACTGATCTGGCGTATATGGGCGGTGGTGCAACAAATATTCGCCCAATGAATTAAATTGGTGGGAAAAATAAATAGGATTAATAGGGGGTATTGCTTGTGTTGCAATATAAGAGATATTTTCTGCTATCGTTTTCAATATTCATTTTGTTGTTTATGCTTCGGAATGTTATGCATAAATTTATTGGGATGAAGTAAAATAAGAAGTGAGCTAAGAATAAATAGTAATACGTAAGAGTTAGGGGGCAATTCTCACTGCTGCAAGAGATATTACAAGATAGTGACAAGAGATATAACAGGCAACGGGGTAGGATAAAGATTTCGGTTAAATTCGGACTTTTTAGTTTGGGCTTAAACATGTGGCATCTTCGGATTTCCACTTAATCCAGAGTCTACAAAATTTTTTTTAATGAAAAATGCTTAACTGATGGTAAGGATCTAAATGATCCTGGTCTTTTCTGGGAATGATCAATTCTTCTTTTGGGATCAAATTGCTTGAACAATGGCAGAAGATCGTTGATTAAACGACACATTAATTAATTAATTAATTAATTATTGAATAAAATATTTGAAATTAATTGTGAGTAAAAGAAAAAAATAGAAATTTCTTTTTTGCCAAACCAATATTACCATTCTTAGCGAGAGTAGGGCGCTGGAAATTGTAATCATTTATAGTTGACCAAAACACCGGGTTGCCCTTTACTTTCGTAATCAAAGTAAACAAATCGCAAGAAAATTGTTAAGGAGCGTACAATGAAATTTAGGAAATTCTTTAATTTTTTATGCCACCAGAAATTGCTTTAAAATAAAACACATTAATTGCACTTTAATCTTTAAGGAAATACTATAACAGCGGCCGCGTTGCAGCCAACGCCAGTCCCCTGGGGGATATATAGAGATCGATAACATCTGGAAAGAATTACTCATACGAGTGATTATATCATTCTTAATTCATGATATAAAGCGCAATTGAATCTATTTGCCTTTCCCTCATCACATTTCAATTGCTCAAGAAAAAAATCATAACAACAACAGCAACGAAAACGAAATGATATTAGCAACCTTCAATATTCATAGCAAAGATTTTTACGTAAATTCTATTAAGGTTATAAATCAATTACCCATGCATAACTTGCAATGACAGACACTCCTTAGTTTATAATCTTCAAATCGGTCGGTCGCTTGGTCGCACAGACGCCACCCTCTCCTCGATGGTGGGATCCGTATGCATAGACAACGCAACTATTTCGAACCAGCGCAACCACCTAGCCAGCCAGTCAGCCAACCACCCATCTAAGTAGACACAATGTTTACAACAAGCCGGCGTATATCAAAAGAGCCACATTTGACGCTTGACCGCATTTCAAATCAATTTTTGCAATAGCTCAAATAGAACAACAACAACAGCAACAACACGACAAAGACGGCTATAGCAAACAAGAAATCTCAAGATTCGCGTGCTCGCATGAAATTAAAATCACATAAGAGGAGAGCTACGAACTCCACACACCGGCGTCGCCACACTTCATCATATTGCAAATTGTTGGACATAACAGAGCAGCGATACGTAGAGGGAAAAGTTCAGCAAAAGATTACAAGAAAATTAATGTTCAAATTTGTACCTTAAGGCGGAAGTTCGCGAGCAGTCTGCGGTATTCACACAACGCAAAATATAGACAGGAAACAGCCCAAAAAGAAAACACACAAAATAAATATTCATTGGTTTCCAAAATAGATTTTAACGGTTTTGGCCACTCCACATGGGAGTAGGAAAATCACATGCTAAAATCTGAGCTGAAAAAAAGAGGTGAATGAAAACAAATTACACAAACATTTGGAGCATAAAGATCAAAACACGCGTTCAAATACACGCATATACATAAGTACATATGTCTGTATGTGTAGTGTAATGTTTATGATGCCATAAAAATAGTTTTTATAGTTTCCACTTCAAACTGAACGGAGAGGTCTGGCTGCCACCCCTACCGCCTTCCATCACCTCGTCATCACTCGCTGGTAATGGCAAGACCAATTCAACTTCTACTTCTACTCATACTTGTACTCTCAACTCAACCATATTTGAAGTTCCCCCCACTCCATATGTCTAAATGTAGGGAGAAAATAAATATTTTCAGCTAAAAAAAAAAAACAGATACGTAGACACATCCATCCATCCATTCAGTCAAGCCAACCAACCAACTAACCGATTTTCAAGCGAACGGGAGCAGAGACACCGACAGATCGCATTATGATGGTCCATGATTGTGTGCTACAGTAGAATACTTGGATCTGTTGATCTAGAATATTTGAAACATTTTTTGCGTTTTATTTCTCTATTAAAACAAACAGCAACAACAACAATAAGACGCTGTTAATTATAAACAACAACTTCATGGTATACATAAATCCAAATCTATTGAGTAAAATCTATGAAAGCATTAGATGGTCTGGGTCGATTAACAGATACCCTTTAACTGTGGTTAATTCCACAATAGAGATTTGTGGCTAACACGAAAAGTTAACTTTCACATACGAAAAGTAGATTTTTCGGCTTTTCAGATATAAACTTTTTTTCAAACATAGTAGAATAATCTAAATTTTCGCAATTTCCATAACAAAAAGCGTATTAATGTTGCATTTTTAATTAAACTCAATTTTTTATTTAAAAAATATTTCTTTAATTTGTGTATTAAAATAACATTAGGAAAATTTAAACATTTTTTTTTTTTTGTGATTCGAGACATATTTTTATGTAAGTAAGAGAACGGAGGGCGACCAAAACTTCTTTGGAAGGACCGATAAGTACTATCGAAACTTGGTGTGACGAATTGGAGGAGAGGGGCAGAAGATTGAAGGGATTGGAATTATTTTCTACGGGCGGTGTATAATAGATAAGTATGTCTATTTCACTCGCCACCTAAGAAGAATAATAAGAATAGAACGGTGGCGCAATACAGTACATGCGACTATTGCTCGTTTGATCGCAGGTTCAACTCCGCATATAGTCAGCTATTATTTTTTGAGCGGCGATCACCTCGATGTGTCTGACGAACACTTAGATTAGTCGAATAATCGATAAGTCTGGTTAATGCTTTTCAAACTGTGACGTTCGAAATCGTCGTTAAACTACATATAAGACCCGTTGAGTGAGTCTAAAAATAGAATGAATGCTCAAGTTCTCCAGAATGTAAGAAGTTCTCCAGTGTCTCATTCGCGAGATGCAAGGAAATTTGTTTGTTAAGTAAAAGAACATCAAAATTTAAACGTTATGGTGAAAGTCGTTTCCACGGCTGGTCGGCTGTTAAAAATGAGCAGATGTCAAAATGAAATATAACAAGCAGTGTGTGAAGTATTAACACCTGGGTTATTGGCATAGACCTGCGATTTTAGAAAAAACTTGAAAAAATCACACGATTTCGGATTTGGGCCCAGCTCCGCGAGAGATAACCGTACCCTTGAATCGTTTATGCTGTTCGCTGTGTTGTACGTAACGTCTTTTTGCTAGAACCATATATCGCTTACGTCCACGTCCATGTCGTTCAATTTGGTCCAAAAGAAGGTGATTATCATGGATCTGTAGTGGTCGAAGTTGAAGCTGATGGCTTTACTAACGTCGTTTTTGAGGAAGTACGGACCAATGATGTCACCGGTCCAACATCCGTACCAAACAGGTATAACTTGAGTGGACTGGTGTCCTCCCGCATACGGCAATTTTGTGCGTTAACTCATCCATTTATACAAAAATTTGTCTTGTCTCTAAAGATGGGTTTACGGTCAAAATTGATGTCGTCTTGAAAATGGTCTGAACCGCAATCAGCGAACAAATGGCGTTGTCTACGTACATTAACTTTGAGTTCTTGAGTCAATTGGATTTTGTATAAATATAGGCCCAAGTTTCGACACGAGATTCGCTAAGTTCTTATTTGATGTACCGTCGCGGTAGCGTTCGAGTATTGGCTGATTATTTAACGAATCGGTCGTCTTAAATTTAGGCAACAAAGGTTGTAGCGCCGACTTTGAAAGTCTACTGCGTCTCCTATAAAATGGGCACAATGCGCGCAACGTTTGCACTAACGAACACTAATTTTGATGGCTATTTTTTTTTAATTGGTACATGCTGCTTGATTGTGCAACTTGATTTGACTGTGACTGAATAATAGACAGGAGATTTGACAGATGCCGTCAAAACAACCGGGCTGTCATAAAAATACCTACAAATATCGTTTAAATGTCAACAAAATGTAACATGGAAAATGAGTTATTTCTTCCGGTACGTCATAAATTGATAGAAAATTAATAGAAAATCTGTCTATCCTCTGTAATTTCCAATTATTTCGCAACTTATGCGTGTTTCCGTTGTATTGAAATTTTGAACAAATTCAATAGCTTACAATTATAAATACTTAATGGATTTGACGCTGCTGCAAAATCCTTTGTATTTTATGAGAAGCGATAAAAAAACAAAAGCCGATAGTTGATTTGTAGAATCTTATTCTACAATTAAGTCAGATTCGTCTAAGAATAAACGTAATCATCTAAAATATCACCATATGGCAGCTGTACAAAATGCGGTCCATACACGCAGAAGAGGTGTAGAGGTTCTATTAAAGCACACAAAAAAAAGAGAAGTAAAATTATAACTTCCAGGATCCTTCGCTTAGAAATTATGCAGGGATCAGTGATTTTTGCTTATTCGGTCAATTTCTATGTGATGTATCCTAAGAAGCGTGACGTTCCAACAGGATTAAGTTTATTAAACTCCTGACATGTGCTAAATTATGCTGAATTCGTAGCAATTAAATGACAAATATGAACCTAGGAAAATGTAGATTAAGTTGGGTAATAAGTATAAGAGAGGTGACAGAAAGGGCGTAGCTGCTATCCGTTGAACATTTGAAAAATTTTATCAAGCTTAATAACATACACAATTAACAAAAATCTAAGTTACTACAGTCTACAAATTTGAGATTAATTATAGAAGAAAAGTACAATTTTGATAAATCGGTCAATTTGTATAAAAGGACCTATGAAAGGATGTAATAATTTGTTTTATTTCTGTTAATATGGGGGGTTGATCGGACGGTGTTTTTATACCATATGAAAGGGAATGAGAAACACGGGGGTTTAAAGAATTTATAATCCAATGAATTTCATTTATTGGCAAGGTTTTACCTTTTATTTTTGGGCTTTACAAAATGGAGATTATTCTACCAAACAGAGACTTTAAACTTCCAATAAGTAGTTTATATATCGAATGTAAAATGAGTACTGATACTTGGGCGATTGCTAGCTGAGAGTTAGAATACCGCTTTATTACACTGCTAGAACAGTGGAGTGAAAGCTCTTTCCTTAGCTGTGGTGGGCGTGTACTTAAAAATTAAAACTTACAACTATCAGGGTAAGGAAAACTTGTGCACGTAAACAATTTCCATTCTTCGAACTTAGCATATCAAATGCATGACCTGTACCGAACTAGAGTGAATTCAGTACAATTGCTTCAAAGATGTAGAACTAAAAATAAACGGGTTTGTGTGAGAGGTACCAACGGTACCAACGGACATACAGCGATTTGCAAATCAATATAATTGACAAAAATCTGGACTACTGCACATACTAATTAGAAATTACAGAGGAAAGTTAGAACTTTATTAATTTAGCCAAATGTGGCAGACGGCCAACGTGAAGAACCTAAGAATATATGAGAGATAACAAAAGAAGCGTGACTGATCCGTAGATTTTTTCAAATTTTGACTAACATTGCAAATCAGTAGAATGGATAACAATTTCGGAAAATCGGTTAA
This sequence comes from Philornis downsi, assembly GCA_019455685.1. Lineage (NCBI taxonomy): Eukaryota > Metazoa > Arthropoda > Insecta > Diptera > Muscidae > Philornis > Philornis downsi. Next base: position 1,467,391 of record JAHXMU010000668.1, read on the forward strand.
TTTGCATGTTAAGTACTAGAAGGTTTGTGTTTAGATACCCCATTTACAATCTCCGGCTACGATCTGGCAAAATATTAAGCTGTGGCAAGCTTAACGAAGTTGGTTATTTCATAACCAACCAGAGAGGTGGACATTTTTCCATCATGATCAAAAAATACTTGGCGCTTTAAACTCTTCCTTTTGGAATTTCTTATGGAATTCAATATATAATATAGTCACCTAAAATTGTTATAGGGAATATTTTGAGAGTGAATATTAAATTGAGTTGAAATTAAAGTAAAAAAAAAAAAACAAACAGAAATGATCAGGCAGATTTATGTAGATCGGTGGGGCACCGTACGCAAAAGAATATGTTGAATCGTTAAAAAACAGTGACAACAAAGGTCCGAGCTTTATTATTAAAAACCCGTAGATCAATCATTATTATTAAAAAAGCAACATTTTCAATCAGAATTTGGAATAAACCAAAAAAAGAAAACACACACAACAAAAAGACATTGACAGCTTTATCTGGGTTCATGATATAGCTATAAAAATATTTGATCACAGTGGCTTTGTTTGTATTTATTTTGTCTTGCTAGGTGACAGTAGGTATTAATAAAAATAAAATAAACAGTTGTCTAAATATAATTGAAAAAAAAATATTATTATTATTAAGCCTTTCTCCAGAAACTGAATTTCTCAGGTATTGATTATACGTTTTGAGATAACAATATATTATATTTATTATTTGCAAAACTAATCACTAGGTTTCCATATGAATGGCTTTTAGTCAGTCTACTATTACAGTGTATCGTGCAAAATATGAAATACATTTTCGAACAAAATACAAAAGCTATAGTGCCCCGTGTAATCGATATAGTGTATAAGAAACACACTACAAACATTTTATAAATTACAAAATTCTACAGGGTTGCCCATATTCGACGGACCCATGTTTTAAAAAAAAAATCAAAGAAAAAAATAAAAATTTGGCGGTTGGCAATCT
>JAHXMU010000668.1:1483378-1509489 GCA_019455685.1 Philornis downsi
TCAGATGTTGATTTAGCCAAAAGTGAATAAAATAGGAGGGACGGGGAAGAAAATATGAACGAACATGAAAGTTTATTGGAGAATGGAGCGCACATATGGCCAGTCTTGAAAATATTCGCGAACTATGCGGTCGCATTACGATGATTTCGCTGCGAGCGAAGCAAATAAGATGAGTACCAATAGAAATAACAATACAAGTGATAACTATAGCAATGGTGCGATACCATATCACGCCCGTGAAAATTCGTTGCCATTCAGTTACGGACAAATTAGCAAAACATCAACGCCACTAAGGCCAACAACCATGTCGTCGGCCGCATCACGTAGTTATAAAAACGGTGTTGAACATGATTTCGACTTTGATTTCGATTTCGGTTTGAGTTCTCAACGCAATAACAGCGGAGGTTATGCTAAAACGTTAAACGGCATCGGTGGCGTCGGTTCTAACAATGGGAGTGGCAAAGATGTCAATTACCAATTGACCCAAAGTGATCGTGCAAATAATAATAACAGTAATCGCGGTGAACAGTTGTACGCAAGTGAGCCAATCAACAAACATTATAACGATCAAAATTCTTGTACGCAAACTCTGAGATACAGCAGTAAAACTACGGCTGACGAAACAGATGCCAGTATGATTAAGGCCCAACCACGGCTCACTAGTCCTTTGCTAGTACGGAAAACTTTAGGTGGCCATAACGCCGCTAACAGTAGATCACCTACGCGCTCCAACACCAACACAATTGCCAATACTTACCATTACAGCTATGGGAACACGACGAGCCGCAACAACAGCAACGGATCGGCTGGTATTGGAGACAACTTTGACAAGTTTGGCGTAAATGGCAATATCAACAATAATAACAGCGATAGCTGTTACGGTGGCCTCAGAGAGTCCAATTTGTACGGTGGTGGTGACACACTAACAAAGACACCAGCTCGACATGATTTTGATGAATTGCTACGTGAGCGTCGTGAGAAGGTATTCAACGAGTACCGTTCGACAACCCACGAGGTGGTGTCGCCAAAAGCTTCACCTTTGCCCCCACCCAGGCGCTTTGCCAACGGCACCGTCAAGCTGCCCTCGACCTTACCTCCAACCCTCAAACACAATGGCAGCGGAGCGGAAGGTGTATATCCGCCGCAAGTGCCCACTCGCAATCAGAGTAGCAAGTACAATTATGATTTTCAATTCAATCTAAATTTGGAAGATTGCGACGATGTTGTCGATGGTGAGATCTTAAGGAGACGAAATCACACATTGGATCGTTCGCCGCAACGCCATCCCAGCTATCCATATGAGCAAAAGCAGCAGCAACAGCAACATCTATATCAGACACGCGACATTCCATTGGCCTCGTCATCATATGTGGAACGTAATTATCACACAATTAGTTCATCATCAGCAATGCATAACAAGAACTACAACAACAGCAACAGCACACGCAGAGAAACGTTAAGTCCATCCTCAATGGTGGACATCTATGCTACGCCTTACGATGAGCGCCTGAGCAGCAGCCACCGCCAGGTTAGCAATCATGCGATGCAGCCTCTGAACAACGGCTCCTCCGCCGCTACAGCGACAACTTTACGTAGCCAACGTTCGGACTACTCCGCCACATATGGCAATGGCAACATGTTCACTCATGAGCCAACAACAACAGCTGGCCATATTGGCCACGCAATGACGGATAGAGAGTCGTCACCTATTTATGCCACCAGTACCAAAAAGGTAACCAACACCGCGACTTATCGCAGCAACAATGCAACGCAACAAAACGCATCACCTTCGACGGCAACATCGACGACTACTCTATATGTCACGGATTATCAATCGCCAACGTCGGGACAACGGCCTGAGACACCAGCGTTTCCTGTTACGCCGCGTACACCATTTGGAGGCAGTGTACTCAATGGTTACAATACGACAACTGGCGCGACAACCACGACAACAACGCTTAATCGCTCCAATGGTTACTTGCCGCAGCAGCATCCCCTGCCGACGCCACAGAGCTCGGTAGCAGAGATCCAAAACTATTCAACGGAAACTATCTATGGCACCAACTATAGACCGCGCCTAAATTCCAGTCTCTCCATGGCCAACAGCGAGCCACAAGAAGTGGCTGCGCATCTAGTGAAATTTGCTAAAGATTCTTCGAAATTCTGGTACAAACCTAATTTGTCACGCGAGGAGGCCATTTCTCTGCTGCTCAATGCTGCACCAGGAACATTTGTAGTACGCGATTCGACCACCTATAAAAATGCCTATGGTTTAGTTTTAAGAGTGGCCCAACCGCCGCCCGGTACTGCCAGTACCGGCAAGCCCGATGAACTGGTACGGCATTTCCTCATCGAACCTACTACGCGGGGGGTACGTCTAAAGGGCTGCGCAAATGAGCCCGTTTTCACATCCCTGTCCGCTTTGGTCTACGAACACTCCATCAACCAATTGGCCCTGCCGTGCCTATTGCAGATTCCAGAACGCGACATTGTGCCGCCTCTGGTAGAGCCAACTCCAGCTCAGAAGCAGCTACTAACCCAAGGGGCAGCCTGCAACGTCTTGTGGTTATATTCATGCGACACCGAATCTCTAACCGGCGAAGAAGCTATTCGCAAAGCTATACGGCAAATGTATGCCCAACCTACGGCACCCGTGCCCACAGAGGTCCACTTCAAGGTGACCCAACAGGGCATTACATTAACCGACAATAGCCGCAAAAAGTTCTTCCGTAAACACTACACCTCGGATATAATATCCTTCTGTGCCATCGACCCCGATCATCGCTTGTGGACGATGCAAGAGCACGGCAGCGACAATACCACCGTTGTTGGATCCCTCAAGAAGACAATTTTCGCCTTTGTGGCCCGGCGTTCGGCAAGTTCCAAGGATAACCAATGCCATATATTCTGTGATTTGGCCATAACACAACCTGCATCCGCTATAGTATCATTCGTCAATAAGACCCTTCCCACGGAGAAGCAAAAGAACTACGTACTCTGAGATTCTGAGCAGCTAACAGAAAATCTACAAACAGAAACGAATTTCGAAAACCGGAAACGAGAACTTACAACAAATACAATAACGAAATATAAACGTGTAACATTTGCTTTGTAAAACAATAACTAATAATTTATAAAAAAATGTGTATGTGTGAACTGAAACGATAATGGGTGTCCTCCTCCTTCGATTTTTATGTATGTCCTCTGCGTCCTAATACCTAACTTGTATAACCTTGATAAAATAGGTGTAAAAAAGAAACAAAAAACAAAAATGTACTGTTTAGAACTAAAAAGTAATTAAAACGAACATTAATAAAGAATAAGAAGAGTTTTTCAGTTGATAAAGTATATGTAATTTCGTCATAAATCTGGGCAGGCAACAATAAAAGTAAAACTATAAATATGGATTTGGATTGGATTAGTGATTTGTTTTAACATAATAACTTAACCAACTGTCAAAGTTGCATGTCATATAAATGATTTACCAACATTGTCAAATATAAACAAATATTTTCGGAGCCAATTCTATATACATATAAATGCCAACAAAATAAAAATCTACAACTTTGATGATTCTTTAAAATAATATCACAACATTTGGATCTAGTGACAACATCCGACCAAAATGTTCTTTAAAAAAGTCGGCGAGACGAATAATAAGTACCATTCATCTAAACCAAAGTAATAGCTGTTGATGTCATTAAATGGACATGATTGTTTACCGTCATATAAAAAGAGAAATGAAAATGGTATTGCTAATAAACCCGAATAGCTTGCACATAAACATAGAGTTTCGCAGGCTTCTACACATCCATATCTCGCGCTAGCGATAAACTACTGCCGATTGATGTTGATATTGCTTTTGTAGAGTTATTTGTGTTTCAAGATCAGTGACTGTCTTCGTCCAGAAGTTTCACTACCATTATTTTCCAATTTTGATGATTTCGGAAACGTCCGTATATGTGGGAATTTACTTAAATACTTGCAAAGTAGAGGAAGCCTCTCAGTAAGGGATTTTGACGGTAATAAAAATGTCAAAATATATCTCTGCATAATAGTCTTAAATGAAAGTTTTTCGGTTATTTTTCCTTTATAATTTGTATTAATTATTCTTATAAGGCATTCGCATTCACGATGAAATATTTTGTTTCGGGAGCTCAGTGAACAGAACAGCTGATATTTGGAAGCTGCGGGAAGCAACGTAGATTACAATATGACTAAAGCAGCCCTAGAATATTTTCAAAAATAGATTTCATTTACATATCAACTATTTTGTGTATATGTGTGGCATGCCTTTAATAGGCTTAAATGGCAAAGCCCCTGGTTGCTTTTCGCTTACGAAGATTTTGTAGTCGTATCATTCTTTTTCATATTTAAAAACAGTATTGATTTGCAGTTTTGCAGTTTATAATGTTTTCTGTTTTTCAAAAATTAAATTAAAATTAAAAAAAAATACTTTACTGAAATCTTATTAAAATAATCAAGTTCCAAGTAAAATCCTGAAGATCGACATCGACAGTTTGAAAAAGGTTTTCAGAGTTACACTGCAGCATATTCCGACTTCAGAAAAGATTTGGTTTGAAACCTCTTATCCGGTTTTCGCATTGCCTTTAAAATATTTAAGAACTACCTGAAATTGAAATTACCTAAGAGTCTGAGATAATATTGAAATACTTTATGCTTTTGTTATTCGATTTCGGTAAAGCAGCTGGGATTTATATAAAGAAAAGCGAATCTCATCCATGGCGAAGTATCAGATTTTAATAGAATTGGAATTTGGCTTTACACTTTGAGAGAAAGGAAATGGTAGGAACAGCATGAATTCGTAACAAAATCTCATTGAATGTTACGTTTGCGCATTACAGCAAATAGTGATTTTGTAACAGATTTTATTGAAATTCGGCATTCTCACTGCTGTTAAAATCTTCTATTTCTAGTTTTTATTTATATAAACAAAAAAATAAATCTTGCCCATCTCGAAATACGTTTCTCGAAACAAAATTTAGATTTTGTATTTTGATAGCAGTCTGTCATTACTTTAATAATACTTATAATGTAATACAAATCTAGTGAAAAACTGTTTATAACATTTACAAAGAATTAACTATTACCAGCCTAACAGCAAGTTTTTTTCGTTTTTTTTTTTTTCATCTTTTACAGAAAATATAATAAATATAATGAAAAATGTACCAGAACAATAAACAGCTGTAACGAAATCCCAAAAAATGTTAATAAGTTCGCCGTTTCAGATACAGCGTGCGTGGCTTCTGAATGAGCTGTTACAAAGTTACGTTGAAATTTTCAGACATTTTAATGAATTCTCTGTAACGGTTTCAAATGTTGTAAATCCAAATGTTATTAACTGAAAAACTGTTCCGTAATATTTATACATTTTGTGCAAAATTTCAACGTTCGGTTGTTATTGTTGTTGTTTTAAGACAAATAACCAAATGCAAACACACACGTTGTCATATCTATAAATAATTGCTCGATCATCCTCCAAGAATATGTTCGCACCTATCCAGTAGTAATATGTATTGTTGTATATAATATACTATATAAATGTATTTAATGAAATAATAGGGAAGCTGTTTATTAATGTTATAGCTTTAAGAGAGAGTAATAACACTGGGTATTTTAACTACGCGAGTGTGACTCTGTGTTTACCTTTTTTTGTTGTATATTAGCATCATACGGTAGATAGAAAGTGCGAAATGAAGAGAGAGAGAAAGAGAGAGAGAGAGTGTAGGACAAAGTACGACCTCTGCGCGGTTCACCTGATAACAAATCAATTAATATTATACTTTATTTAGGAATTATATACGAATGTACATACATATGTATATGTATACAATAACAAAATGCAAAATATTCGTAATAGTTAAATTTGCAGTATACACAAAGAAGCTTTTTATGAGTCATTTAGTTAATGATCTAAAGATTTTAGTTTTGTTTTATATTTTCTAAATACATACAAATAGTTGCTTCGTGTTTATTTGAGGAGGGTTTGCCAATTATGCAGCTTAGGAGGCATGTATACTGCCATACACACAAGCACAGATTCAAGGTCAGTTATTGATTAGACTTTTTTTGGACGGTGTAACGTCATACGATTATCAAATTTTAATAATATAGAATACTTTAGTTATAGATAAATCTTGATTGGTTTGTGTTTTGTTATCTTAACAACCTTAAGATTTCAACGTCGAAAATGAAAACAAGCAAATGTTTATTTGTCTTTTTCTATGCCTTTAAATTTTCTATATACTAAACACGCTGATCTTGGGTGAGTAATCTTTTGAGTAATACTGAAGAAAAAATCTCTTCACATAAACATTGCGTGCTACAAGGAGATATGTGCATACCTATACATACGAGTACATATGTATGTATGCGAGCGTTTTATAGAGTTACTTATATACGATAGTACATAACACTCCCAGAAATTAAATTAGTGTATTTCGCGGAAATTTAAGTCAAACATAAACCTAAAAAACCCCGCTTCATTCGCATAAATCTTTAGCTTGAGCGGTTTTGTTTGGCATACAGAAGAAGTAAACACAACAAGAGAAACGAACGAATATTTGAATGCTAAAGTCATACGATTGATGGGAATCGGTAATTCAAATGTTTTCTTATCTGCACAACAGCTTTATTAGAAATTCAAACTTGATTTGGTTGAGAAACGCCGAAGAATTTCATTTGCACAAAAATTAATTTAGAAATGTTAGATTTCACTTTCGAATTATCATATAAATTAAATTTATTGTTTAGCTGTGGCTTCTTGTTATAAACTAAATACGTTTCTTCATAACTGCGTTTTGTCGAAAACGATTACGTATTAATCCGGAAATGTCGGATTTCACTTTTTGTTTTTCATAAAGACAAAATTTGTTATTCGATTTAATTCGATCTAATTTTATAATAAAATGTTTCCAATATTTCATTTATGAATTAAATACAATTTTTGGTGAATAACATTTAACATATCCGAAAATAGTTCTGGAATTGAGGAATCACTTTTTTTTTGAAAATTTGATATTAGTTATATGTACATATATATATGTATATGCGTCCAAAGCTTCTCCTACAATTTGAAGATAAATGTTTTATAAAAACGTCGAAAATTTTAATTTCTCTTAATTAGTTTCGAAACGCTAGATTTCACTTTCTAATCGTCATAGAAAATAAATTTATTAAGGCAATTAGGGTGGATTTTTCTATAGTATTCAGCTAAGGTTTCATTTTATAAACAGAATAACATTTTTTGGCGTATATAATTTACACGTTTATGTTTGTCGACATTACTGTGATATTCAATTTGAATAGAAGTTAATCGAGGAACGTCATCATCGTCATGAAGATGAAACTTGTTGCTTAACTTAAGACAAAATTTGAGACAATATTTTGCCAAAGTTTCTTTTATGAGTTAAATGAAATTATTTGGTACAAAAAACATATTTTCGCGCAATCCTGTTTTATCCATAAGCAAATGTATTTCAAGAATAAAATTATTGGTCTAACATTTCGATGCATTTTCTATAGAGAGATACGGATTCAATAAAATTCTACACAATTAATAAAATAAATAAGCCTAACGTAAGAATGTAATGAAAGCGTTCTAATATTTAGTCGTAGTTCACGTTTACCGATTGCTTCATTTTTGCGATTTTTTTTTTTTTTTTGAATTATGGCTATTTTTTATCTAGCAATTTTTTAATTTTTGGCGAAACACGTATCATTATTTCGACAGTTGGACGCATTTTTGTTATATCAATTTTTTTTATTTTAGTGATTTTGGAATAATTTGTAGTACCAAGTCCAGGACACCAATTTTTTTTACTCCCCTAAAAACTCGGAAAAATTTGGTAAGTTTCGTAACTGAACGCGCCGTTTCCGAGATATGGAGGTTTTAAAATTTTTTTCTACATTTTTTGTTTTTTTTTTTTTTTATTTGAATATGAATTTTTATTTAATAGTAATAAAATCGATGAAATGCAAACATTTTTATAGCACGAAATCATCATAACAGCATAATTTTCGGCCACAAGAGTGTCCCGAAAACTGCTTCCTAAGAATTCCGTACGATGTTTGGGAAATCTTGGAATTTTGACACAGTTTTGTTTCTGCATAAAGTTTCTGGATAACGATATCGCCATAGTCGTTCTCCGAAGGCATATTTTTTGAATGAAAATAAAGTTATGTGGAAATAAAGTAAAAAAAAAAAAAATTAATTCTCCTATCGGATTTCATCTGCAGCTTTGAAAAAAGGTGCTGTTTTCGGTCTTGTGACCGCACCGAGAAGTGTACATTATGGAAAACATCTGTCGTTCTTAATACTATTTAGATTTAGATGAGACAGTGATTCGACTTCTGACTACTCATTTCTTAAACTTACGGTTTGTGGCCATGCGGTTCAATTTATTGTACTGCTGCTATTGTACTGATGCTGTCCGACAAACTAAAATTATTCCACAAATCAAATTGATCAATTTCTGCTTGCAGCCTCATTCGCTTCTGGGTTTTCGCTTCAAGAAGAAAATGTAATTTTTATTCATATTTTATTTTTAGCAATTTTTTTATTTCAGCGACCTTTTCTTTTTTGATCCAATATTTCATTGTTTATTTTAGCCCTTAGGAATTCCTAAAGATGAAACCATTTTAGAGAACAAGTAGTTCTTTTACTACAACTGAAAAAGCATCTTTGACTTCCTCGCCATACTGATATCGCATAATGTAGTTGCCATATTTTGTTATATAACAGTTCTTACAAGGAAAAGCGACTTGTACCAGAATTTGTTTTGTTTGGAATTATTGTGTTTTGCAAGAAATCGCTTTTACGGAAATTTTTATAAGTTTGAAATGAGCGGTATTTTGAAGTGACGCCTAAATAACAATATGAGTTTTAATAATTATAATAATAACAAATTAATTCCGGATTATTTCAATGCATAGAGATATAGAGATATTACGTAATTTTTAAAAACCGCCATAACTTGTGAACTAAACGTAATTTCAAATTTCATTTGGATTGGACGTACATAAATACGCACATAAATAACGACAATAATAATCACGAATAAACCCAACGTTGTCCTAACTCCATTTAAGTCGTTTTTTTCTTGTGAACACAAATAAGTGTAAAGAATAAGAGAAATGTTGTTTAAATTTGTAATGTCTTTATAGAATCACACAGAATTACGATAGAGTCACCCACGATTGTCCATAAAAATTAAAACTATTAACAGAAGTCAGTTCATTTTTTTTTTGTATGTTAATATATTATAATATTTACCAAGATAATGAATGATTCATCAATTACATTCGCTTTCTAGGATTTGTTTTAAGAAAATGCCCCTGTTTCTTTCGAATAAACAAAGAAATTGCTGAAATGTTTATATTAATCGAGTTACCCCATTATTACAGTCATCACAATGATGATCATGATGATGATGATGATGATTATGATGGTGATGGTTATGGATGCTTCTTATAAATTGTTATTCCAAATGTGAAATTTTGAAAGCTAAAAATACATCACAATATACCCCACATATGTGCGTACATCCTACCAATGGCAAACATACCTTTCGCCATTGTATCTCTCTTATAAGTCTCTGTTGTTGGTTTTCTTTTTCTTCTTTCAGCGTCGGACGCAAACGTCAGTAGGCAGAGTAGGTAGCTGCTACAAGCAGCCAGCAAGCAGATTGCTTAATTTTCTCCTAAATTGAACAGATCGTGCTAAGATATGAACTGAACGTAAACGCTAAAGTAAAAGAATGATATCAGTGTTCTATGGGCGCTAAATGTGCTGCGTCTCCCCCCTCAGTCTTTCGCCTGGCCGAATAATAATTTCAAAAATTAATTTCACGTTTTGCTGTTGTTGTTGTTGTTGTTGTTGTTGTGCGGCACATTTAAACAATTTAAATGTTTCTTTACGCCTTTATTGTTTTGCCATTGAAATAGTTTTCTTGTTATACATTTTAAATAAAATTAGAAAATAGCGAACAAAAAGCAACAACAACAATCACAAAAAAAAATCGAATGTAAACCTTTCGTCCACAAGTACGTACGTGCGTCATTATTACAAAGCATGAGCTCTCGTTTCTTTCATTTCAATATTTTTATTTTTATAATTTTCGAGTAGTTTTGTTGTTGTTGTTTTTTTTTTTCTTTTGCTTTGTACAGCAGCCACTTAAAAATCACCTAAAGTCTTTGACCACATTATTGAAATTATACAATTCAATTATAAATGACCGACCGACCGTACAAATCACTAACCGAACAATCATCCAGTTTACTGTATTCAATATTAACTTTATGAATAGTGAAATAGTTTGCCTTCAAAATGCAATTGTTAATAAATCTCCTAAATGTATACCGAAAACAAAAAGAAACGTTGAAATTTTGCCATTAACAATTCTTTAATGTTTCTTAATTTGATTTATTACTAATAATAATTGTTGTTATATAAGCTTTTAAATTTTTATTTATTTTATACACAAAAATGCAAAAAAAGAAACAAAAACCGATGTAAAATAATAATATCGAAATAAAATGCAGAAAAAAAATATATAAAACGACAAAACAATTCAAATTACGTGTTTTATTGTGCAACAGTAAATACGGATTGCAAATCACGTCCTAGAATATTGATAAAATAGTACAAATTGTGAATGAGTTTTGAATGATTCATGAAATTGAATTTCATAATGTTGATTGGCATCAACTGAATCATAGCCTGCAACTTAAAAAGGTAGTCCCCGGCGCCTACCACTATGTTTTTACGTTATTGTTCAAATATTGTTCCACCGGAATAGTATTTAGGGCGATGGGGGACGTATTTTTGGAGTCAGAGTTCAGCAAATCTGCTAGAAGTCGGGACTGGAATTGAATTTAATTTTTTCAGCTGGTTTCTGTGTCGAAAAATTAACAAGTACTCAAGAATTTTATAAAATTTTCAAAAAAAAAAGTATCAAATATTTGTTCGTGTATACTCGTATATATGAGAACATATATCTTTACAAGGACTTAACTACTAATTTAATGTTTTAAGATATTAAGTATTTTTAAAAAATCCCTATTACGAAAATTTTATATAACAATCGAAATATATAGAATTTTGAAACCATGCTTAGGCGATTACATGACTCTTAAGGACATAAACAATACTAGCAAGAATAACATAAAATAAAAAAAGAGCTTCTCATTTTCAGTGAGCTTACGCTCATTCTATTTTTAGACTTACGACAGTTTAACGACGATTTCCAGCGTCACAGTTTGAAAAGTATTTACCGGACTCATCAATTATTCGACTAGTCGGTGTTCGTCAGACACATCGTGATAAACGACGCTCAAATAACGGTAGGTATGTGGGATGGCACCCACAAAGCAGCGAACGATACCCGCGCGTACTAACCATCGCTCCACGGTCGGTCAGACGAAACATATTCTCACTTACATAAATTTTTAAAAATCTTACGTGGTTTTTCAAAAATCGCTCTTTTGAAAAATTGCAATAACTACACCGAATTTCGGACTAGGAATCTAATGGGAATGTGTGTCTGAACGAAGAAAACAATTATAACGAGTAATTTCGATGTTGTCCTAACTCCACTCAATTCGTTCTTCCTTGAGAACACAAATATTCCTTATACATTCTATCAAAAAGTACCGGGAATTAATCAATAAAACAGAAAATACTTCCTATTCATTCAATTTTACCATATCGTCTTCAAAGCAGATCCCTTTCGAAATAATACAATTATGCCAACGAATAATCGGATCATCAAGCTTTTGAAATTCATTACCTGAAAAAAATTTCACTTCCTTTTTTATGTCTTCTATCGCCTTTAAATTCGTGCATCGAAATGGTTATTTGAGTTTTGGAAAGAAAAAGAAAGTCATCGAAGCTTTATCAGGGGAATGCGGTGATTATGCATCGATATTTTTATCAGGGTTTTGGCGATAAATTCGTTTATAATGACAGCCTTGTGAAATGGTGTGTTAGCAATAGTACACATTTCATGAATTTTCTTTCAAAAAATGTGATCTTTTTTCGACAAATTTGCCCTCTCAAAGATTTCTGAGCGCACAACAAAGCGAAAATTAAAGAAAATATTCAACATTTCCTTAACTTTTGATCGACTTGACGTGGTTTTCTCGGTTTCGGCTTGCATACCAAACCCGTAATCCCTTGACTTTCTCATCAGCAGTTGTAATGATTTTTATGAATGTGTTGCCAGAATTGACTCCTTCTAGCACGTCTTCACTGACTTCTATGCGAGAGGTATTGCCTTGAAGTTCTTGCAAAGCATGTTGCAATAATTGTTCGGTCTAACCGTCATCGCAAGCTCTCTTTCGTCCTCAAAAAAAGTATGGTCCAATAATACCGGTTGACATTATCCCAGCTCACGCGACAAGCTTTGGGCTGTGAAGTGGACGTTCGTGCAAGCGTCGGGGATTAGTCTCGGACCAGAACCGACAATTTTGCTTGTTCACATGGCCATTAAGGTGAAAATTGGCCTCATCACTAAAAATCACGTTGTTGAAATTGTTGAACCGCTCTAGTATCAAATTAACAAAGTTAAGTCGGTTATTGGCATCACCGGGTTTTAATTCTTGGACTATCTGAATCTTATAAGCCTTCAAATGCAAATCACGTTTCAAAATTCGTCGCAAAGTTGTTCTTTTGACATCCAAAGACTGACTTCTCTTACGTGTTGACTGTTGCGGATTTCGCTGAACTAAAACACGAACACGCTCCACAATGTCGGCTGATCTTGCAGAAACTGGGCGACCACGAACCGTAATTGGTACTGTTGAGCCGGTTGTTTCGAACATTCTGATCCATTTTCGTATCACATTGGCGCTTGGAACTTCACTTAAATCGTGTAAACCGTATTCATGCCGATACAAACGTCGTGCAGTAATCACTGATTTATTGCTTTCGTAATACGCTCGGACACAAAATGCACGCTGCACTCCCGTGTACGGCTCCATGGCGACTAAATTTCCAGGAAGCGGCGCAGCGAACAACATATCCCCCCGCCACCCCGCGCCGCGCGTTACCGAGAAATTGAAGAATTAAATCGCCAACACTCATATGGCCCACCCTGTATATTAAGCGAAGTAAATAACTTGTTAATCAAAAACTACGCTTTAGAAAAGAAGACATACTCGTACGTCTCTGACTATAAAATTAGTTTTTATTGGTTTAGCTTCTCTAATAGTAAGTAATAATTTTTCCCCACTCTATCCTAAGCTAATGACATCTAATGGCAAAAAAAAAGGAAATGATGACGATTGAATGAAGATTACACATTTTTTTGTGAAATATGAATTTTTAAATCGAATTGAATTTTAAATACATACTTATACCACCAAAAACTTTCAGTTTCAATAAATACCTCATGTGTAATGTTTCAAGTTATAAAACGCAATAGAAATTGATATATCCCTGTTCAAACTACATCAATTTTCTTAAAATTAAAAAAATTGATAATTTTTTAGCTTGTTTTAGCTTTTACGTATACGTGAAAGAAATGCCTTTTTTTCATTATCAAGTTCTGGCAACACTGACTGCCGTTGACAACTGTTTGAACATAAACTGTGATTATGCTAAACATTTTGTAATTTAAAAATTTTATTAATAGTTTTGAGGGCAATAATGCTGGTTTATGTTATGACAACATCGCACAGTTTTCGAAAAAGTTACTCTCAAACTGTATTGAAGTCTATATTTATATTGTATGTCGTTTTTTTTCTCACATCTATTATAAAATAATTCTGTTATTATTTTATATTAAATGCATTCTTGTGCATGATTTGGATTTAACTCGTGAACCAATTGCATCTTATATGGGAAAAGATGTAACATATGTAAAATTCTTTGCAAAGGCCGCTTAGACATCTCTAACTGCTGAGAACGTCGCCTAATGAAAGTTTTGGGGTTTTCCTAAATACTTGATTGCACTCGAGCAATGGTCACTTCATTTCGAACACAGACACAGACAGCCCCTTGTTGCCCAAAACGCTGAACCAATCGGTAAATTGTTGGAGCGCTAGGAGCATTTCGAACATGAAAGAAATTTCGATAAGATCTGAATAATCGAATGCGGACCTTCAGAGTAAAATTATCAATTTCTGGCAACACTGACTGCCGCTGACAACTGTTTGAACATAAACTGTGATTATGCTAAACATTTTGTAATTTAAAAATTTGATTAATAGTTTTGAGGGCAATAATGCTGGTTTATGTTATGATAACATCGCACAGTTTTCGAAAAAGTGGCCACCCAATAAAATTTGAGTTACTGTCAAACTGTATTGAAGTCTATTTTTATATATGTCGTTTTTTTTCTCACATCTATTATAAAATAATTCTGTTATTATTTTATATCATCGCAGTAATTCGAAATAATTTTTCGAGGTTATTTAATTTCGATTAGTGTAGGAGGAGTAACTTCTGACGCGTATTAAAGCCCAACTCGACTGAACTGAAAAATCAACCACAAATTCAGATTAATTATTTATTACATCACCCAAAGGCAACAATTCATTGCAATCGCCTTACAATGTCTGTTAGCTCCATCTAGCTATCTAGCTGAACAGTATAGTAGATACGTATCTCTCTGTCGATTATTAAGAAATTAAAGCAATTATATGGCATACAATGCTCTCGTATTTAGTAGCGACGAATTGTTGTGCATTTTGAAATGTCCATCAAAAGCAGATATTTAGCGTTGAAATATCTATCAACACTTTTGATGAAGCAGAATTAATAAGATCAACAACAGCGGCAGTAACGGCAACGGCAAACAGGGACGTAAATAATAACATTGGCGTATATAACAAATGTTTACATTACGATTAAGTAAAGTTTAAATACCAGACACAAATCGTACTACCCGTATAGTATATGATCGATACGATAAACGTGTGTTTGTTCGCCCGTATGAGTTCATCATTAGGGGTATCCAAAGCGGAGACCATATTGTTGGCCAACAATGCTCAATGCTTAATCTGTAACAGTGGGGGACGGACCCACGTATGTGGTTTTATGTGTTTTACACAGAATACTAATTCCAGTTACTACTACTTATCGTTTTATAATTGTGACTATCATGTAACAAATCATTCACAGATTGGTAAAACATAATTGAATTATAATTGAATTGTGTGAGAATTGTTTATTGAGTCTACTCATTACAATTTTAACATTTGCCCTTAAGACTATTCAGGTAAGAGTATCAATTACATTAGAAGCAAAGCTCTTTACAAGCATTATCAGTAAGAATGACTTTGTGGATTTCCACAAGGAGACATTTATTCGCAACGTTGATTTTAATACAATGAACTTCGAAAGCGACATTGTCGAAAAAATTGGTACGAGATCTACACGGTGGGCTTTGACTCTGACTCTGGCATGCGTCGCATGTCACTGAAAGTGGCTAATACGAGCAACGAAATCTATGACGCTGCCCATTGACGGCAAGTTTTACGAGAATGCCCCCATGCACGTAGATTATATAAAGAGACTTCCAGGTAACGATGCGTTTTCTGCAGCTTTCCTCATAATCATCTCTAAATGTATGTTAAAGAGATCGTACGATAAGCTATCGCCTTGTCTAAATCCTGTTTTTGAGGCAAATGGATCAGAAGAATTACGGGCTATCTTTACTACAGGCTTTGTATTGTTCCGTTTAATTCTGAAAGGTGGCGCATAAGTAATGTTAACGGCGACTGTATTGAATGCGTTCTTGTGCATCATTTGGTTTTAACTCGTGAACCAATTGCATCTTATATGGGAAAAGATGTGTAGTATATGAGTGTAAATTGTATAAGTATATACTCTAGAAAGATCATCAAAACTGCGCCTAGAACATTCAAGTACGATATATGTAATCTCTTTCCCTCTTTATCTGTGAGTGGGACTTTTCTAGAATTATGTTTACGACAGTAAGTTGTGTTTGTTCCTCTCGCTCTCATTGTGTGGTCTATTGCTATCCTTTTCACTTGTTTTGTATATAAGAACATTCTAGAATTAAGTCTATGATGTACAACACTATTCTGTAAATATGTTTGTCTTTGTTGCACCCATTATGTAAATATGTGTTCTCTCTGAAATATTGTAGCATTTTCTAGAATAAGTAATTTTAGTATAAATAGAGCAACTTTGTACGTTTTTGGGGAATTAATAAAGTTGACGTTGATGTGGAAATACGCTCCACGATACCAAAGATGTAACATATGTAAAATTCTTTGCAAAGACCGCCTAGACATCTCTAACTGCTGAGAACGTCGCCTAATGAAAGTTTTGGGGTTTTCCTCAATACTTGATTGCATTCGAATAATGGCCACCTCATTTCGAACTGCACGAGGTCTTCCAGCACGCGGAAGATCACAGACAGCCCCTTGTTGCCCAAAACGCTGAACCAATCGGTAAATTGTTGGAGCGCTAGCAGCATTTCGAATATGAAAGAAATTGAAAGCAAAGATATGATCTGAATAATCGAATGCGGACTTTCAAAGTAAAATTGAACAACTTTGGTTCATTGTTCTGTGCTGAGCCTTTCCATCATAAATTTCTCAAGCATTATTTAGTTAATTCTGTAAAGAAACGAAAAAAAAGACTTAAACAAAAAATATATTCACTGATCAAATCTTAACGTTACTTATGCGCCACCCTACACAAACACATACGAGGTGTGTTCAAAAAATATGGCTTTTGCTTTATGATAATACACCTGCTCACTCAGCTTTGCTTGCGAGAGATTATTTAGCCAAAAAGAACACCGTTATCATGCATCAGCCACCGTATGACTTTTTCCTGTTCCCATGAAGAGACCCATAAAAGGACGGCGTTTTGCGACGATTGAGGAGATAAAAACCGAATCACCGAACATGCAAAACGCTTGTCTTATTTATGCCTCTCTCAAACAAACTAAACATGCTATGTAGATAAAAAAACCGTCAATATATCTCCGAGACGAGTGTACCAACATAAAAAAATAATAATCGAAAGTCGAATGTACGTAGCCTGCGAGATTTGAAAATTTACGTTATTTTCTGAATACACCTCGTATATATGTAGGTTATACAAAAACACCAAATTAAACCCAGACTTCATATAATCAGTCATCAAACAAAGACACGAAAGCATCGACCTATCAAACGCAGGTTTACAGAGGACGAAACGTGATATGTATCGATTTGTTTTTTTTTTTTTCTCCAGAACTTGCTGTAGACTAAAGAATATCTGGTCGCTTATAGATTTACCAAGTCACACTGATAAGGTACAATTAGGCGGGATAAAATAGGCTTTATCTATCATATAGCACGCTTGATAAAACCTTATAAATAACGGGTAAAAGACTGATATCATTTACTACCATATTCTCTGCTATGTAAATTGACTTATTTTTTTTTTATCAAATATTGCTCATAATTAGAATACAATAAAAAAAAAAAAAACAATATTATAACATACTGACCCATTCAGATTAGATATTAAATCATTCGAAAACATTAATGAATTTGCAAGGGAAGTACCACAATGAGCATAACCAAATACCTTCTTAAAACAAAAAAAAATCAAGCTCAATATTGGGGAAATGCTCTTGCTTTCTATAGGACTACTAAAATAAGCATTTCTTTGACATAATTTCTTTGCCCAAACTATGGGTAAACAAATTAAAGGTATTCTCACGACGAGTGTTGATAGGCTCTTATTCTTATATTTCTTCTTAGATGGCAAAAAGAATATACATTCTCATTTATTATAAGCGGTAGAATATATTCCTAAGCTCTTCCGCCTTCTGCACTTCGTTTTCATTTCGTCACACAGTCGTTTCAACGGATTTTGGTCAACCTTTCCTACATCTTCCATCCAAATCTGCCTTCAAGATTTTTCCTGCTGGAGCGTTGTGTCCACCTGCAAAACATGACCCCGCCAATGTAATCACTGTCTTTTGATGCACTAGACCACAGCGACGTTGGCACATAGACTCATAATTCATACGGCACCGATACTCTCCATTAACGATGAGAGGTCCATATATTTTTAAGAGTATTTTTCTCTTGAGGACTTCCAGAACTTATTCATAACCCTGAATTCTGCGCTATTTAGAAACATAGGCGTGACTAAGGTCTGATATAATTGGATTTATGGTTGTTTAGAGAACTCTTTTTCATGAAACCGCTTGCTAAGACCATTGAAGTGGCCGTCTGCAAGCATTTAATCTTCTTCTAATTTCCAGATTACAATCATTAATTTTACTGACTTTGCAGCCGTGACAAATGAATTCGTCCACCTCTTGACATTTTTCTGACTCCTACTCAACACTTGAGAAGGTAGCTGGAACATCTCACAGATTCCTGTCAGTGATGTCTGTATCATTAGCACACACTTAATCATAATCATCTCCAAAAATAAGTTGAAGAGGTCGCTTGATAGTCTATCGCCTCGTCTATATGCTTGTTTGGTGAAAAATTGCTCACTACAATTTTTGTGAAAATTTACCGGATACTTCAACGCCATTCGGTGTCATCTTGGAAAGACGAATAAGCTTTGCAGGAATACCAAAGTCTACCAAGCCCTCATACAGTTCAACCGTATCGGAATGTCGAAAGTAGTTTAACAGTCGAGAAAAAAAGTAATACATGTCGATTTATTTTCCATGGGTCTTCTAATGGGGATCTTAATAATTTAGCTTTCCAAAGTTTCTAAATTGACCCTATTGGAACTCCATGACAACCAAAGCGATCAAGATTGCATATTTTTTTTTTGGCACCATACTTGATAGGACGTACATAAGCCCAGATTAGGACATCTCAACCAAAAATCCCCGGCTACGATCTGTTAAAATGTTAGGCTGCGAACAATTGTAGCTCAAACGGCTTAAAATGTCATGAAAATTAAAATGATAAAACATATTTGTTATTTTAAAAAATCCCCTAATTGATATGTATTGATTCTTTCCTTTTGGAGTACGAGGGCGGTTCCGAAACTAGCTGACATAACAAAGAAGACACAACAAAAATTGGGAAAATTTGTCTTTATTTGTCAACATAGCCTTGATATTTAATAGCTTCTATACCCTGTTTATACTAAGAACTGTCAAACTCCTTAAAATATCCATCAACCGCAGACTTCACCTCTTCATTGCTGGCAAATTTCTTACTACCGAGCCGTTTTCTCCAGTTTGGAAATAGAAAATAGTTCGAGGACTAGAAATAGAAAATAAGGTGCGTGCGTATGCACTGTTGTATTGTCTTGATGAAACAATACTATCTTTTTCGCCAAATACACCCGTTTTTCCATAATTTCATCGCTTAAAGGCTGCAATAAATTAGCATAATATTCGCCGTTGATGGTTTTTCTTTTCTAAAGATAATTAATAAAAATAATGCAATGCCTGCAGATGGAACCGTCTCCACCTTCTTTGGCCACGATTCTCCCATTCCAGTCCACTGCTTTGACTGCTCCTTTGTTTTAGGTGTGAAGTGGTGGACCCATGTCTCATCCATGGTTAAAAATCGACGCAAAAATTCGTCTTCGTTGCGGTAAAATATCGCCAAACACTCTACTGAAACATCTTCATGACGCTGTTTTTTGCTATATTAAAAGCAAGTGCGGCATCCATCTTGCGCATAGCTTTCTAATCTTCAAATCTTCGGTCAATATATCGTACCGAAGTATATATCGTAAGTATGTGTAGCACTTTTTGAAATGTTAACCATTTCAGATAGCTTACGAACCTTCTGCCGTAGATCGTCCAGTACAATTTTGTGAATTTTCTGAACCGTGTTTGGCGTGGACACCTCAATTGGGCGACCACTATGGTGTTCATCTTGGCAGCTTGTACGACCTCGTGTATAGCACTTTTTGAACCATTACTGGTGCACCCAGATACTTCTCGAACAAACAGTTGCATAGAGAATTGAAAACACCCTTCATTAAGGAAGAAGTCCAAAAATACTCCGCTAGATACATGAATCGTATTCAACAACATCCGAATCAGCTGGCGTCCAATCTGATGAACGAAACACCATTATTTACCAGGCTAAGGAGGAGAACCACACAGGACCTGGTTACTCAGGACGAATAAAGCAGTAGGGACACTCAATGAAGTGTTCCCGAATAAAAAATAAAATTTTAGTATGTAAGTAGTATGTAGGCCAATGTGAATATTAATGAATGTCCAAGGACAGATTGTAATAAATCCAGAATTAAAAAAAAAAAAAAAACGCTTTTTGATATGTCAACAATTTCAGGTAGCTTACGAACCTTCAGCCATAGATCATCCAGTACAATTGTCCTTGTGGATTTTCTTAACCGTGTCTGGCGTGGACAACTCAATTGGTCGACCACTACCGTGTTCGTCTTGGCAGCTCGTACGGCCCCGTTTAAACCCTGCTACTCAATATTTTACAGTCATAAATGAAGTAGCAGACTCCCTCAGAGTAGAATCTAGCTCAGCTTTAATATTAGTTGGACTGAGACATTTCAAATGGAATTATTGAATTATATAACGGCGAGCAATTGTTTTCAGGTTTTTAAATTCACTGAGATCGTTCACTTTTGATGTCTCAAATAAAAATACTAAACAACGTTGCGCTTTGAAACTTAAAAACATATGTTTTAAAAGATTGACACTTTTTTCAGACACCATCTATACGTCATGTCCGCTAGTTTTGGGACCGCATAGATAAAGAGTTAAATATCTTTAAATAGTTAAATTTGTGCATAAATTTTGTTGACTTAGTCTTATTTAGTAACGTGATTAATATATTTGTTGGGGCTAACATTATTTTAGGTAAATTAAATGTGTCGTCATTTAGTAAAATGAATGGCAATGCTGTAGCTCGAAAAGTCTCGTTATAATGTACTTAGTTGAAGGCGTAAAAGAGGGGACCCAAGTCTAACGTAGAAGGTGCAGATATTGATTCGTTATTAGGTCTTTGTTGTTGTGACCAATTGCAGAACAGACTCAAAAGGATAAGGAATATTTTACCGTTAGTGACAAAATGTTGAGTAGGGTTATAATGGGGTATGATCAGTCATCTAATCGTCCTTACTAATGAATAATTACTGCATAATCAAAAAAATTCCCTAGGGACCAGTGGGAGAGCTTCAAAGAGGTTGTACTCACTCTTTTTTTATATGGGATCTACTATTTAACAACGATTTCAACCGTTAGTTTGTGCAGCTTTGACTTGACTTAGCGATTATATGACTACTTCAAGTGTTTGTCAGACACATCTGTATTATCGACTAATTACCCAAATCAATAACTAAATAAATAGCGTTCAAATTGAATTTGATTAATTCAATATAGTTGGATAATTGCTTAATTTTATATTTGAATAGCGACCGACTACTTCAACGCTTCAGTTTAAAAAGTTTATTCATTAGCTAATTGGCGAATGTGAGTACACACACACATATATATATCACGATAACTTAGCAAATATACATTTTCCCCGTGATAACATACGGAAAGGTTACTTAGTAAATACGTTCACTGCGAATGTAAATATTCTTACGTTTGCGGTGCGACGTATTTAGTTTCAATTTAATTTATTCTAAACTCAATGTGTTACGGAGGCTGAAATAATTAATTAAGCGCGGAAAGACCTAACAAACGAAATATGCTAATATTAAGCCAATGATATAAATATGTACACACATACATATGTATTTGAATCTACCTACCTATATGTATATCTATATATCTATGTTGTGGTTGCACTAAGTCCGCCTTATTAACAATTGTCATTACTATTACAGGAGCGTAATGAATTAGAGCTCCTGGAGGAGGGACTTGAAAATATTGAAAAAATTTTGTTTAGATTTGCTGTCAAAATTTATTTGTTTACTTGTTACATAACATATCTTGGAAAGACGGAGACTCAAATCTCGATCAAGCTCGCCGCCACACATTCGTGTAAATCCCACTAATCCGACCACTGATTTGAATTCGAATTCCTCTGACACTCGTAAAACAGAAGAAAACAAACATAATATAGTAAAACGAGAGCGTTAACATGTCTACTGTGGCTAATAAATCATCATTTGAAATTTAATCTTATCTTCAACAAAATAAAAAAAACACAAAACTATATACGAGTATGCCCTGTATATTCATAAGTATATACTGGTACACGAGTATGTATGTACGAGTATGTGGAAAAATAGCTAAAGCAAGAGTCTAATATGAGCGTAATTAAAATGGAACTTAAACTGTCGCTGTTGTGTCGTAACTAATTGCAAAAAGCGAAAAATACAAAATAGAGCAAAAAAACTAATGTATAAAATCATATTATAGTGATCATATCTCATTCAGCAGGGCTTGCAATCCGGCTCCATGCTTGCCTTCAGTGGCAGGCCGAACAAAATCGAGGGAAAGGTCCCTTTGAATGTCGTACAGTTGACGCAGTTATGATCATATCATAATATGATCAATAACTCGACTTTTTTTTTTTTAAACTATGCTTCCAGTTATTCGAAAAATTAGGATTGTTAAAGAACCGACTTTCGTTTTAAAAAATATTTAAAGAAAAAACGGCTTAACCGGAGTTTTCCCAAAATTTTACAGAGTTCCACTTCAGAAAATAAAGTCGCAACTTTTTTTATTATAAATATATAGTCCGAATGTGAAAAATTACGCGAAACAATAACAAAATATTTTGACTAATTATTTTCTGTGTTTTTGTTTAATATTCGCAGTTAGCTTAAATTTTCTTTATAAAGAAATATTCATTCAAAAGAATAGTATTTATTATTTTATAGCTTCCACAAATGAACATATTTTCAGCTTCTTGGAAACCTATTTTTAATTACACCAAAGGGACCGATGACTTGAAGACGTTATAACCGAGAGTCGTTGTAAGAATTAATTAATAATAATTAATTAAATATTTTTAGTATTTTTTTTTTTTCGATGCAAAAATTTTAAATTGCTTAACATGTGTTTAAAATTGTGGTTTACCAATTAAATGAATTTAATTTAATTTTTTTTTTTATTATTCAGTTAATTTGTACAATATCTATCTATATATATAAAAATGAATATCTGTCTGTCTGTGTACAAAAATAGTTTGTAAGAGAACTCCTCTCACACGGCGTACCCGATCTTCATGAAACTTTCAGGGCTTATTCGTGTCGGCCAGGAGAAGGTTTTTAACTATGTCCGAAGGTCGAAATCGAGGCGAGTGACATGATAAGTCCGTCGGAAAAGTGGAAAACTGGACATTTTTCATTATATATATAATTCTACTGTACGAGCGTTGTCATTGAACTCCTCCTAAACGGCTGGACCGCTTTGCATAAATTTTTGTATATGCGTCTGGGTGGTGCCCGGGATGGTTTAGATTTACAATTCGGTCCAATTGGACAAAGGGGCGTGGTACCTCCCATACAAACAAAAAATTAAAAATCAATTGTTTCTGCTCCTGCTTACGGTATTTGAACAAAATTTGGTGCGTAGGTTTGGTGTACATATCTTAAGTGCTACTGCAAATATGGGCGGGATTGGACAATGGGGCGTGGTACGTCCCATACAAACCATGAATTAAATATCCAATATTTCTGCTCCTGTTTACGGTATTTGAACAAAATTTGGTACATCGGTTTGGTGTGCATATCTTAAGTGCTACTGCAAATATGGGCGGGATTGGACAATGGGGCGTGGTACCTCCCATACAAACCATAAATAAAATATCCAATATTTCTGCTCCTGTTTACGGTATTTGAACAAAATTTGGTACATCGGTTTGGTGTACATATCTTAAGTGCTACTGCAAATATGGGCAGGATTGGACAATGGGGCGTGGTACCTCCCATACAAACCATGAATTAAATATCCATGGCCTTTCTTATTATAATAGACCGATTGATGAAATATTTCCAATAAAAATAAAATTTGAAGGCAAAGCAACGTTTGCCGGGTCGGCTAGTAATACAATATAATTGAGGCCCCAGCGCCTATAGGCTTATTTTGGGGCAAGTTAGCACTCGATAAAATCCTATGTACGAAAATAACAATTCTTTTACTACATTACTTTTATTTTCCTATTAATTTATAATTATTTAAAATTATATGTATGTAAATATATACATTACGTTAAAAGTGTTTCAATATCATTAAGTATATACTCTTTGCATGTTGTTTTAAACAACCCAATCTGATCAATACTTTTTAAACTTGCAGGAAGATTATTATATGTAAGCGCATCTACGTAATCTATGCGCTGCTTGGTCTTTTCCAACCTGCAAAGTGGAATTCAAATATTATTTCTATTTCTTGTATTAACGTAAGATTGATTTAGCTGAAAAGATATAGTGTGGTACCCAATACTGTGAATGCATTTAAAAACAAACATCAAAACTTGATACAAATTCAGACCCGAAATCGGCATTATATCTGGACACACATGTCTAAAAAGTGCAGCTGTCGAATATCTCATTGGTAAACTGAATACAATTTTCAAAGCTTTGTTTTGCATACGTTGTAGTGATTTTAATGAGTTGCTGCTCTTATTGGGTGCGTAGACTATGGCCATGTAACTAAAATGAGCATGTATTAGAGACTGATATATGACAAGTTTCGTCTTTACATCTAATTTATTTTTTAACTTAAAGAGAATCCCAATTGCTGGCGCTACTTTCCTTTTAATTTATTTATTCAGGATTGTAATTATAAGCCTTAAGGCCGATTTGTTTAAGTTACAATATTATAAAATATCTTCTCCATAATTCAATAACGACAACTTTACAATACTAATGTTTTAAAAAAGTTTATGTATCTTAACAGCAGAAAAATATGATTTACAATATGACGGTGAAAAATTCTAATAAGTAAAGTATATTAGAATTTTTCACTTTGTATGTTTTTCGTCCTAAAATACGGAATTAATTAACTTTATTTGGAATTTACAGCTACTCCATAATATAACGAAAAATGTAGTAACAGATTAAATAATAAAAATTAATAACTCCAAGTATTTTTTTTTAAGATTTAATTAACTAAGTAATTGAGATGTAATACAAGTAATGGCTCAAAAAAAAGGGAAAGAAAATATAATAAGTTTAGCAATACTCATTTCCCCGTTCAGAACGAAAAGAAAATGATGGGCAGCAAATTATCTGACGGTAATATCAAAAAAAAAAAGGGCTGAAACGGATATAGATTATAGATGAGGAATATCATTGAAATACGCAAGAAGCCTCCTCTTGTAAGTGTTTTGGGATGAAGAAAAAATTTTTATTGTATTTAATGAAGTTTGTTAAACTGCCTGGCTACTCTTACTTGAAAAGATCTGCTCATATAATATTTTATGTTATGAATAATCAATTGATTAGTGCAAATTGATCGAGTGAATTTAAATAATTCTGCAAGAAACAGCGGTGATTGATTTTTAATAGAATTAAAAAACGAAAGCAACGAACGAATAACTACAAAGTCAAATTACAAATTAAAATAAATTAATTAGTTATGTGAATTCTGATTAAAAGAAAAAAATTGCCATATCTCTTTCATGGGATACAAGAAAATTTGTTTTTTTTTTATACATATACGAGATATAGTGTGGCGTATAAGTAACGTTAAGTTTTGATCAGTGAATACATGTTTAAGTCTTTTTTTTCGTCTCTTTACAGAATTAACTAAATTATACTTGGGAAATTTATGATGGAAAGGCTCAGCACAGAACAAAGAAACAAAGTTGTTCAATTTTACTTTGAAAGTCAGCATTCGATTATTCAGATCACATCGAAATTTCTTTCATGATCGAAATGCTTCTAGCGCCTCAACAATTTCCCGATTGGTTCAATGTTTTGGGCAACAAGGGGCTGTCTTTGATCTTCCGCGTGCTGGAAGACCTTGTGAAGTTCGAAATGAAGTGACCATTGCTCGAGTGCAATCAAGTATTGAGGAAAATCCCAAAACTTCCACCAGGCGACGTTCTCAGTAGTGTACAGGGTTGCCCATATTCGACGGACCCATCTGGCAACGCCATAACTTTTAACAGAGATGTCAGATCGCTTAATGACATACCGCGTTTGAAGCGTCAGTCCAAGCAGATTTTTACCATGGAACAATACACGC
>JAHXMU010000668.1:1514489-1535481 GCA_019455685.1 Philornis downsi
TTGTTTCCGGGCCGTTTGATGTCGAAAAGTGGTGATTTGGACTGGCCACCGCGTTCGCCCGATTTGACGCCCGCTGACTTCTTCTTGTGGGGACATTTGAAGTCAAAGGTTTACGTTAACAAGCCAAGGACCGTAGAAGAGCTCAAGGACAACATTCGTGAAGAAATAGCCGCTATTCCGGCCGAAATGTTGGCGAAAACGATGGAAAATGCTGCAAAAAGGGCACAATACGCCATCAAGAGATATCATATTCAAAAATTGATGTAAACAAATCTACTAGGAACAAATTAAATGAATAAGATTGCCAACCGCCAAATTTTTATTTTTTTCTTTGATTTTTTTTTAAAAAACATGGGTCCGTCGAATATGGGCAACCCTGTATGTACTGGCTATATCTATCGTCCATTCGATTGTGAAGACACTTTGGCAGGTTATTATTTAGTTTTTTTGGTTGCTTAGCGAAAGTTAAAGGGCTAGATATTACAATAAAAGTGATTTTTGTGTATGATATGCTAGTCAAATACTATCATTAGGTTCAACATTTGATATTTGAGTATACGTTTTTTCGTAATAATCGCAAGCATTTCCTTTAGTAGTAAAGTAGTATTATTTCCTATTAATTTCAGTCCATAGAAAACTGAATTTTTGAAAAAAGTAACTTTTAACCACTAACTTAGAAACGGGCCTTCTGTAAGGGTGATATTTATTCGTTAGTCATTTATTAAAACATTAACTTATTCTTTTATTAAACTATTCAAATTTAGTACTTAATTAATACTGTCAAATAGCTTAAAAGCGTTGAAACGCGTACCCTGGTTTTTGGCAAGTCTATTTTATTTATTCGCTGTTTTTTCTCCCTATGGTAAGTAGCTAACAATGGAAATTAAATAATTTTATAGTCGAACAAAAAAGAAAAGAAAAAAAAAAACGAAAAAACTACTAAACGATAAACAAAAAAAAAAAAAAAATACTACATGTATAATAGTACAATTTAGTTTTTTTTGTTTGTTGTCCAATTGTAGCGTGTTGAAAGTGTGTTCATAGTTTTTTGTTGATACTTTTCTTTCTTTTTTTTTTCTTCATTAGGTATGGTGTTGAAACTACTATGTAGTATTTTCGTAGTATATAAATAAAAATAACTTTGTTACTTTTCTTTGACACATGTCACACTGACACTTGTTGCCTAGCAGCTGTCAAAGAGACGATATTAGTGCGTTGTATAGCATGTCTGTTTAATCAACAGAATATCTAAAAATATTTCATAAATTGTGTAAAATGTTTAGATGATTTATATGAAAATTTTAACAAATACTAAATCATACTCCAATATGAAATAAGCATATATTTGACTGTATGAAAATTTGATGAGATTTTCAAAAAATTATTGTATACATTGTATAACTTGATTTATTGCCTTTTTCTTCGTCAGGCAGAAGAACAAGAACTAGAGTGTTAGGGATTACATTAATCAGTTCACTTCCAATGGGCATACTAACAACATGCCATCAACTTGGCTCATTTGGAATGTAGTTTGTTTTGTGTAATAGCTTTTAGTATTTAGGGTGTATAAGAAGTCATATCCATAAAAATCCATTGGAGATTTGAAAAAAGTTTTTATTTTTACATTTTTAATGTAGAAAATTCTAATAAAACTGAACTGAACTGAACAAATTGAAAATATTGAAAAAACAAATACAGTGAAACAAAGAGTATAGCGTACGAGTATATAGCGAGCATAGTGAAAACGGTTACAACGAAATACGCTTATAATGATTTTTCTGGCGGTCCCAATGATTCCGCATCAATTTTTCGTAGAAATTGCTACACAGAAAAAAATTTGCAAAGTTATATTACCTAAATTGGCATAGAGATTTAAATTTTATGTAAAGCTTTGAACTATATTTACCTTAGTCCATAACTATTGGGTTGTTTGGAAAGTTCGTTCGGTTAATTCGTTAGTCACTTCTTATGACTTCAAACACTCATAATTTCCTCCCACCGCTTCTCTAAACTGTTTACTATTGTAATATCTGAAAATATTGACAGAAGTAAGAGCATGTTTCTATCGTTGTTGTTTACACTCTTAAAACGTACGGTTTCAAAATTTCATATGTTTCAAATAGCACCGATTTGTTGAAAAACGTCAAATATCTCAAAACGATAATTTCCGAGTTAAGTCGTTTTCCCTTGTAAGCACGGCTATGAACCCGCCACCATTAACGAAGAGCATCCGTATCGTATGAGTCACGAGCTGTTTGTTAACTTATTGTTAATTTTTTTTACAACGAAGTCGATGGGCGATCAGAACTGTGTTGAGAAAACCATGCTTTTGAGATCATATCCAATTTTAGTGACGAATTGGAGAACAGGAAAAGAACAACTGAAGCACTTGGAATTTTTTCTATAATTTGATACCGACTAGAAGAAGACTTTTTACAGTTTTTGAATTTGATTAAACTTTTTAGTATTATAATTCTATAATAACAAAGGAAAAAGTTTGATGGATTTTATTATATCGAATGTTGAATTTTGGTGCAACTAGTTGGAGTACGAACGCAGAAGGTCGGACATTTTTGATTTTTTTTTCTAATTTTTTTTTAATCAAGTTCCATTTTTAGAACGTTTGAATTTGATTAGAATTTTTAACAAAAATTTGTTTGACGAATTTCATTTTGAACAATTTCGTTTACCTTTTTCTTCGGTTGTCTCTAAGAATGGTTCCAAAATTTATCGTTGTAAAAAGTGTTCCAACAAGAACGCAAGATTTAAATTTGGCGCCATTCGAAGTGTCATTGTTTGGCATTTGAACAATTGTTATTGTTTGCTAGTAGAATGTACGAGGTTAGTGAAAATGGAGCACTACACGAATGAACAACGCATTCTCATTGTGAAATTTTTCTTACCAAAATGGTGAAAGTTTTGCGGCTACAGTTCACAAATAGCGATCAATTTAAGGTCACAATCATGCTCCAAAAGAGTCAACTGTAAAGAGATTAATGGATAAATTTGCCAAAACTAGTCGATCGGCCGAAAATGTCGCAGCTGTACGTGATGATGTCGCTCAAACTCCATCCACCTCAATGCGACATCGAGCTCAGCAAATTGGTGTCTCCAAATCCACTATGCAGCGAATTTTGACGAAAGATTTCCATCTTCATGCATACAAAGTTCAATTGACTCAGGAACTGAAACCAGCTGACCATAGACAGCGAAGGGAGTTCGTTAATTGGGTATTGGAGAGACAACATGAAAATGCTGATTTTGCCGATAAAATCATCTTCAATGACGAGGCCCATTTCCATCTTGATGGCTTCGTCAATATGCAGAATTGTCGCATTTGGGTTGAGGATAATCCTCGAGTGATTCACGAGAAGCACATGCATCGTCAACGTGTCACTGTGTGGTGTGGATTTTGGGCTGGAGGAATCATTGGACCTTTTTTTATGAAACTGAGGCATGTCAAGCGCAAACAATCAATGGTGTTCGGTATCGTGAAATGATAACCAGTTTTTTCGTGACTAGAATTGAAGAAACGAATGTGGAGGGCATGTGGTTTCAACAAGACGGCGCCATATGTCATACAGCCAGAGAAACAATTCATTTGTTATTGTGTTATTTCGCGTTTTAAAGATCAGAATTGGCCGCCTACATCGTGCGATTTAACACCATTAGACTTTTTTCTTTGGGGTATTTTGAAGTCGATGGTTTACGCGAATAAGCCGACGACGACGCAAGTCTTAAAAGAGGGCGCTGCATTAATGAAATACCGCAGCATTTATACAAAACGGTCATTGAAAATTTCATTAAAAGATCGCGTGTGTGCCAGCAAAGCCGCGGTGACCATCTGCCCGATGTGTTGTTCCATACATAACCTCATTCTGTCTACTTTACGATATAATAAATTTTCACGATTTTATTTTAAATATCTGTGTTTTATTTAAAATGTAAATCTTGCGTTCTTGATGGGTCACCCTTTATTATAGACTTAAGAGGTAGTTATATTATAATTATTAATATTATTTTACACTTTCGGTCAAATATATGTTTTGATGAAATATTTGTACTTATTTTATTTATTTAAAAATGCAATTCAAAGGACTTTTAATCGAAAACATTACACTTTCCCGAAAAAGTAAAAAAACCTGGTTGCCGAAAAACTTCTTCTTTCGTCCTTTCTGCCGCAATACAACATATCGGCATTGCATTACAGTTGCTTGGTTTTAATTAAGGTTAGTTCAAAAGCCGTAATCTCCCTCTGTAGTATCGAGCGTAAACGGAACTTCTTTGCCACAATGTTTTGGCTTCAGGGTAATAGGCGGAAGTACAATGTTTGGCTATAAGAAAGACGCTTCAATCATATATCGCGGTATAGATTTCTTGTATATAGGGTGATTTTTTAATCGTACTTTTTTGCAAATCGAATAAAATACTCAAGTTTGCATCATACTCATATATGAAAATTTTCTATTGGAATCGATAAATTGTTCTATGCCATTTAATTTTTAAAGATAATTTCATGTAAATGTTGTCCGCGGCTCCGTCTCAAAATTTCCATTCGGAAGGACCAATTTTTCGTCACTTTTTCGAGCATTTCGGTCTGTATTCCACGAATAACGCGTGTTATGTTGTCCTGTAGGGCTTCAATAGTGTTCGGCTTGTCCACATAGACTAAGGACTTGACATAATCCCACAAGAAATAATCAAGAATCAATCAAGTTATATCGCAAGATCTTGGGGGCCAACTCACAGGGCTAAATCCATTATCCATTGTTCCATATCCATTGTTTCACGAGCAATGTGGCATGTTGCACCGTCCTGGTGAAACCACATGTCAACCAAGTTCAACTCAGAAAATTAAGGCAAAAAAATAATTCCTTGTGGTTGAGTAACACATGCCCAATCGCTGAGAACGGCGACAAATTGACATTTCACGATCGTCATTAACACTGGTCGCTACGGCTGCAATATTTTCTTCGCTACGCACTCTACGCATGCGAGTCGATGGTTTTATGTCCATTAAAGTAAATTTGGAAATGTTAATTAAGCAGGTCGATTATGACGACCATAAAATGGTCGTATCAAACGAAGCGCATTTGTCACAGAGCACGAATTTTGATAATAAATTTCAACGATTTGCAATCGTTGCTCGTTTATTAGTCTTTCCATGAAGAAATGGCAGAGTATACTGTACACTTTTCACTTTGACAGATGGCGTTTGGACGCCATTACCAACCAGTGCTGCCAACCTGAAAAACTTAAATCTTAAAAAATCACCCTATACCTACCACCAAATAATTGGTCTTCGCTAGCATAAACAAGCAATTAGTTCACATGTTAAGTATTTGAACTGTCAACATTCGGCTACGAAGACACAGATTATAAGTAAAAACATTAGTTTTTCTGCAAGAATAATGATAAAAAAAAACATTCCTTTCCTATCTGACAAATTTATGAAGAACTGCGCTCTAAGCTTATTGAACAAAATTAATGTTTTTGTAGTTATTTGAGGCAGGAATTTTAATAGATTGATAAAAATGTTAACATTTCAAGGTAATTGATTATAGGAATCTATAAAAATTTTCAAAGAGCTCGCGAAAAAGAACAATATGTTGGTAAATAGGAAGAAATAAACCGAAATGTTAAGATAAAATTTCTACATAAATCGACATTATCATGTAGGAGTTAGTTAAATGCCCTTGAAATGGCTGTATATGCCTGACATAGTCAACAATTTTTGCTTTTACAATAAAACGAATTTGCAAATTTGTTGCAAAACTTTCTTTAACACTGACGTTGCTCAGGCACAAAAAGTATAAGACCTTTAAAACTGTAGTCAAAAATTACAGACCTCTCCAGAACTTCACTTCAATTTATTCGATGACCTTCGTATAACGACACAGAGACACATTACTCACAGCTTATAGGTAAATAAGTTACTATTTTTGAAAACAAACGTATGTAAGATTATGCTATACTCGAAATCTATACTTTGATAAGACAAACTTATTTCCCTATTGCCTTTTCATGGAGATTAGAATTCGAATAGAATTTGGATTTCAGGAGCACCACGCTCATTGCATAACTCGGCTAAATATGTCGTTTTGAATAAAAGTTTGTAGTTTTGTCTTTTGCCAAAAGTTTAAATATTCTTTCGAAGAGATCTTAGTGAGCAAATGCTCACATTATATTTGGGAAATTCAAATTGGCTAAAACAACATTTAAATAAAATCTGATTTAAGCAGCGTTTGAAATGGTGGCGACAACTTTATTTTTTTTTTGTCCATCTCTTTCCCACTTAAAGCGTTTCGGGTAGAGAACTTTCGCTTTTTGCACAAAAATGGAACATTTATTTTGAAAGTTGTGTAAGTTCGTTTGAAAAAGTGGAGTTTTTAAAAAGTTCCGCTAGAATTGCGACACGAAATTTGTATTTATGAACTGGTCATAATTAGATTTACGATTCTAATTAACAGTTTATTTGTAGCCATAAATTCAGATTGGCAGACATTAGGTTTTAAATGTGGTTAAACAGCAGACATGTCAAGAGAAAAATGAAAGAGTTTTACACCACTTTTGCAGAAATATAGTTTACTTCACTTTCAGATACAGCTTTGCTCGATGGAAATTAATACAAATGACAGTCGTACAGCGCTTTTTTCACATTTCATTTTCATTATGAATGAAAATTTGAAATATACGTTTCAAAACCTGCAGTTTAAATAATAATACAGGGTGTCCGTCGGGAAGGTACACTACTTTGTTTTGCCGCCATTTTGGTAAACATTAGTCTTGACAGTTCATATTTGGCAGTCGTTAAGTAGAGACGTGACAAATTTATTATGGGAAAATATTCGATAAACCAACGTGTTTTAATCGTTAAAACATTTTATCAAAATCAATCATCGATTACTGTGGCAATGAGAAAGTTACGTGCAATTTTTGGGAGAAACAACGTGCCAACAAGACTCACTATTTATCGTGTAGTGAATGATTTCGAAGAAAGAGGGTCTGTAGCTGATAGGGCCAAGCATAGACCACAACGTACTGCAAGATCGGCTAAAAACATTACTGCTGCTCAAGAAAGTGTTCAAAATAATCTATCAACCTCAATTCGACGACGTGCTCAGGAGCTTGGTCTTCAAAGAACAACTTTGGCCACAATTTTTCACAAGGATTTCATTTGTTTCCATTTAAGGTTCAGTTGACACAAGAGCTTCTTCCACAAGACCATTTACGCCGCTGTACATACGATTATGCCAATAGGATGTTACAGCTCGCCCATGACAACCTCAATTTTCATGAAAAACTCATAATGAGTGACGAGGCACATTTTCATTTGAATGGATATGTGAATAAGCAGAATAGTCCGTTCTGGGCAATGGAAAACCCTCAAATTATTTATCAGTCAACTTTGCATCTATTAAAAGTGACAGTCAGAAGGACAGTGGTGTACAATTTTTTCAGGAGGAATCATTGGACCTTACTTCTTTGAAACTGAAAACGGCGTAACGGTAACTGTCAATGGGTAGCGATATCGTGATATGATTGAAAACTTTTTAACGCCATAACTGCATGCTTTGGACTTGATTAACATGTGGTTTCAACAAGACGGCGCCACATCGCATACAGCCAGGATTACAATGGAATTACTGCGAGACCTCTTTCCGCAAGAAGTTATTTCAAGAAATGGTGTTGTTGATTGGCCTTCACGGTTGCCTGATTTGACTGCTCCGGACTTCTTTTTGTGGGCATATCTGAGAAGCAAAGTTTATGCAAACAAACCAGTTGCGCTTGAGCAACTCAAGCAAAATATTGGTGATGAAATTTATGAAATACTACGTGAAATGTGTGAGAATGTAATGAAAAATGTGCTCAAAAGGGCTTGCATTTGTGAGGCTCGCAGAGGCGGACATTTATCTGATATTGTATTCGATACATAATTGCCGACATTAAATAAAACATTTATAAATATAGGATCCATTCTCTTTCATTTAATCAAAAATTATAAACAAACAAAGTAGTATACCTTCCTGACGGACACCCTGTATTATTCATACAATATTTCACTTTTAGGCAATTCAAAAAATTTTTATTTTTCATAGATTTTGTCTTTAGATTTCTGTCATTTTTCACGAAGAAAATATTTTGTAATATTTTTTTTTACAATTAATGTTTTGATCTAATGCTTTTCGTTTACGAATGTGGAGTTTTAATTCTATTTACGGGGTTGAACAGGGATTGATCACTAATCTGAGTAATATTTAGTAATTGATAATATTTTTTTTATTTTAATGTGGAAAGCGTCAATTGTTATCATTTGGGAAGTTACAAAATATTTTGTTTTGACTGTAGGATGCAGTGTTTCTCAAGTTATAATCATATCTTTACTTTTGGTCTTTAATTTTTTTCTATTTCTTTTTAAATTTTGTTACCATAATGTGGAATGTATAATTTTGTCCAATCCCTTTAAGACTCTTTATATTTATAACAATTATATTCTCGACATATGCCAGTTTTCAACATAATAGTAATATACGTCAAAGTGTCTACACGTCAATTCATCTTAGACGATTTAGCGCCTTTCAGACGTGATTCAATGAACTGAGGAACACACTAAGCTTTTTTCAAGTTCAAGTGTGACATATCATACATATTCCAACGAGATGTGATTTATGTGATGCATATTCAGCATTGTTTTCGTATCTCGTGTCAAAGTACTAACAACATTACATAAATTGACAATGAATTGATGTCGCACGTTAAGCAATTACACTTGAGCAGGCGCCCCTAATGCGTATGCATCAAAATGCTCCGCCGGACCGAAAAGCACGATTAATGAATATGTGGATCGTAAAAATTGGAAATAATGTGACCTAGTCATTAATGGTCAATTCACACAGTATCGGCTTGGGTGTCAGAAACTTTTTGTTAATACTCTGACATCATTTTTTTCCCCCCATAAAGAAATAATTAGCCTGAATAACAATATGAACGGCAAAGACTACATTTTCGTAGAAGTTAAAAAATGCCGTCATAAATGTGAAAGTTTTTCAAAATTCAATCTTTACGCATACATTTCAATCCTTTGAAATAAATTGTAGTATTTTCATAGCGCTACTACTTAGATCATCATAAATACATTTGGTGTCATGCACAGTGGTTTGGAAAAAACTAAATAATATACGTTGAACACACAAAGTTTCTATAGGACATAAGTATTGACACCAAATTCATTTTCGCTGTAAACAACATACGCAAAAATATATGGATTCTATAATATTGGGTGATTTGTTAGATATTCGGTTTTAAGTATTCAAGAAGAATACAAAAAAATTACAGAAGGGTAAGTAATTTTAATTTGACTTAACAAATTTGTGCTTCCAATGCTGCAGGTCGCACTGGGTTTCTATAAGAAATTATACAATCCACAAAAACACACACTAAATTTGGCTTGAAAATATACTCAAAATAAGTACACCAAATTTATTCAACACTAAGTAAATTTTACTTGAAACGAGGTAGTGAAATTTAAATTGATTAAATTTTACTTGATTTGAGTACGACTGAAAATAGTACGCATTTACAATAAGTACGCAATCTTCCTCGAAGAAAGAACAATATTTTTAACGCCATATGGAGATCAATTTCACTCAATTTGGAATCGTTTGGACTCAAAATTAGTTCACTTTTTTTTTGAGAGTAGGTGACTAACTCATGATTTCGCGGAAAATGTTCCTCACAGAGTACAATTGTTGGTTAAAAATTCTAATAATTTGTATGAATTGTTCGGTAGTAAGTTTTTCCATTATGAAATGATATCATATTTAACTGTGACACATGACACAACTGTCAAAAATGCAGCACTGCTAAGGGAAACGGCAATGAAATCACACATTAAATGGTTTAATTTGTACCAGCTTTCATCGGCATACCGATGAAGTCAGGTGAACTGACTTATACAGGCCATTCACCAAAAAGTGAGCAGGATGCCAGAAAATCTTCTTTTTTTTTTGGAAATTATAGAGCAGTCATTGATTTTTGCTAAATTAGTTAACTTGTAAGAGAGGTATCCGGTCAATATTTTCCAAAACTGTTCTATGATTAATGGAGTAATAGAAAAGAAAAACATCTAATTTACTTCAATTTACAAGTTTGAATTAAATTAAAAATATGAACAATAAAATAAAAATGAGATATAAAATTAAATAATAAATATAAAAATGAATATAAAAATATAAAAAAAAAATAAAAAAAAATATAATAAAATAAAATAAATAATAAAAAATAAAAATAAAAATAAATATAAAAGATATGAGCGTAACAGAATATGAGTTAAATCGATCATTTGTCTGGGTGGCACTAGAAAAAGTAGTTGATTAATCGGCCGATTTTTTGAAATTTAGCCAAGCGTTATAAAGCAGTAAAATACTCGTAAACAAAATGAAAGGTATCTAGGCAGTATGGCCCATTTGCAGCTAGTATGGGATCCAGGATCTGGCCCAATATGAGGCTGACGAGTTTTAATAATTTGCATGAAGATTTACGACATTTAGCGTGCCTAACAAAATTTAAAATATCCATAACTCGAAAATGGATTATCGATCTATACCCAAAAATAATTATTTTGTGAGATAGTTAAAAAGCGAAAATAAACATGTGCCTGAAATTTAAAAATAGAGCATCTTATCGTCAAAATAACTAAAAATACTACAAAATTGCAAAATACAAATGAAGTCATATTTTCAAAACAGTTGGCTCGATCGCAAAATGAACATAACTCTTAACGTTTCTAGGGAAATTGAAAAAAAATTATACCAGTCCTGTAAAAGCGAATAAAATTTTGAAAAAATCTTCAAAATACAAAAATTGACACAATATATAATTCCGCCCATAGTTCTCAAAAAAGACTTTCAATAGCAGAAATAACTTAATTTTTAAACACTTTTTTATTGCCTGAAACGAAAATGTGAGCATATTACGAAAAAAGGTAGCCAGCCCTAACAGCAAAAATAACCTAATTTGTAAGGTTTCAAAGCGCTTGGAATCAAAAAAAAAAATGCTGTTCGTTTATGGAGATGAAAAATATTCAAAAAATTGCCAAGTAAAAAGTAGCTGAGATATAAATATGTCCATAACTCAGATACAAATCGCTTGACTATAGAAATAACCTTATTTTGGGCTCTATCAGAGGCGTGTGGTTAACACGCTAACACATTGGCTACTACACGAGTTGCTAAAATAGTTCACCAAAAAAAGTCGCTTAAATAGAAAATCCCTAAAATAACACAGCTTTGATGGCTGCATGCTCCATTTCTAGTTGTGGACAAATTTCTATTCCAACAACGTTTTATTTAGCAATTTTTTTGTACATTTTTCGTCTTTATGAGAAGTGTTTCTTTCTATTCAAACCTCTTAGAAACCTCCAAAATTGGGTCAAACTGGAAAAGTCGCTAAGTTATAAATATATCTATAATTCAGAAATAGATTGCTCAATCATCAAAATAACTTAATTTTTAACTCCATGAAAAGAGTTTCATTTTGTTCAACCCCCTTCCAATCATTTTTGTAGTTGAACCTTATTTGAATTCCAGTTTAATTTAAATTCATAATAATAAAAAAACTCTCGAAATATTCGCTACAATAATATGCAAACTAATATTGTGTATCCAATTATTGTTTATTGTATTTGATATCCAAGTTTTAAAATACAAGTTCGATATTAGCTTCCGATATACGATAGATACTACCAGGATCAATGCTTCGGATTACGCAGTCAATAACTATTTTGCTCAAAACAGATAATGCTGTCGACTTGGATTTGTGAATTTGCTTAAGTTAGCAGGCACTGAAATAATTTAGAAAAAAGTCCTATCTCGAAAGGAAACGTTAAGAACATGGTGAGACATAAAATACGTTTTTTTTTTATAAATTCTATTGAAGATCATTTGAAAGAAATCGTGTTCAATGAATTAAACGGTTTTGTTGCTTTCCTAAACTGCGTTTTCTGAGATAAATCTTCTTGACAATGATTCAGTCAAACAATGCCCATTGAAAGGTGAAATATGTAAAGACAGTTCACTTGATTGAAATTTATATACAAAATTGTAAAAATACCTTTAAATAATAAACTCTGACAAACACTTTTGCGATTATGGGGTGACAAAGAGAACATATGATTGCGATGCTTAAGATGTAAGTTCGCTGACCCGCCAATGATTGTTAAAGGCCCGTTAAACAGGTAATGCGACTGACAAAGCGATATTCATATTATGGGATATGAATGCTGAATTTTGCTATAAATAAGTTCCATAATAATTTCCGTTATAAGTAACACTCAAGCCACAGTGGCTGGAGTGTTCGAAGAGTCAAACCAAACACAATTCTCAATTGTTATTGTGATGAAAAAAAAGGCACTTAAGTGCTCCACTTCACTTTATTTAAATTGAAATGAATAACCGTGAATGAAATGTGATGAAGAACATTCTTAAATGAAATTTATTATATTAATAAATAAACAGCAATACTCACGGCGTAATTTGTAAATTTGTTTATACATGCCAAGTGAAATCTGTCCGCATCTCCAACAAAAAGTCAGAAAAAATGACAGGAAAACATTTAAAAAATCTTCTTTTATCTCGCTGGGTATTTCAGAATTCTACCTAGTAAATAATATAAAATATTCATTCTATTTTAGTGACATGGAACTCTTTCCATTCATTTGAAATTAAGCAAAACACGTTTTATTTAAAAACATTTGTTTGCTGTCTGATAGAGCTAGTTTTGAAAGCGTTTTGTCATTTAAATTAGCATAATTACTTTCATCTGTTGTCATAGTGAGGGATTGTTTCTGAGACGCCAGAATATGGCGGCCCACTACCTCAAAACGTCGAACGTCTTTCCTCTCACAAAACAGAATGAAAAGGAAATTAAAATCATTTTAATTTACAATATCGTGACATCTGTCTATGAATTTATGTGCGCATTTACGTAGTTATAGATAATATAATTTTTTTTTTCAAGTTTGGTTTAATGTGATTAAAATTCTTTCCTATTGTCTATTCGTTCTTTGTCGTACAACAAATACATTTTTGGCAAATGTTATAGATTCTTTTTGTCTAATTGGTACTCACAAATGTTGTGTTGATTTTTTTATGGCAAATAATAATATTGTATAAAGAACGAGGATCAAGTAGCAACAAAAGAGATATAAACGCAATTTATAACGCCATGAAACTTCAAAAAACTTAGAGCCCCATACCAAATAAAACTCATTCATTCGCACACTGGGGCCAATTTATATGAGACAGTGCCTAAAATTCGACAGTGTGTATTTTCCTCCCAATCTCGTTAAGGCCATTTTCCTAAGTTTATTTTTACTACACTAACCCTTTATATTTTGATTTAAATTATCAAATATCCAATTTGTATGGGAGGTATCCAAATGGTCAGACAATGCAGTTCATTTTCATTCACAGAACTAATTTTAACAAGCGCATGCCGTGTGACAAATTTGGCTGAATTCAGTGCAACTGCTTATGTCTAAGAGAAAATTGGTCATTTGTGGGGGAGGTGCCAGTAGTTACAAAACAATATAATGAAAAAAAAAATGAAATTTATTGCAGCCACTAATGAACAATTAAAGAGGGAAATGTGAACTTCGGAAAATCTGTAGTTCGTGTTGGAGGTACCAGAAGGGACAAGACTACGATTGTAATTATTGTCATTCTCAGGCACTACTGCAGCAAAGGCTTAAGAGGTAGCAAATTTAATATAATATAGTAAATTTAGGGCAATTTATTTGTACCTAAGAAAATATGGCCATTTGTATGGGAGGTACCGGTGGACAAACATTTTTATTGTTGCAGTCTACGAATTAGACGTTCATGACACTTTTTTTACGAAAAGTATTTTCCATGACAATTTTTCATTATGGAAAGTATCTTTCATGATACTTTTCTATTACGAAAAGTATATTTCATGACATTTTTCTATTACGAAAAATATCTTTCATGACATTTTTCTATTACGAAAAGTATCTTTCACGACACTTTTCTGTTATGAAAAGTATCTTTCACGACACTTTTCTATTACGAAAAGTATCTTTCACGACACTTTTCTATTACGAAAAGTATCTTTCATGACACTTTTCTATTACGAAAAGTATCTTTCATGGCACTTTTTGCTATTAGGAAAAGTATCTTTCATGACACTTTTCTATCATGAAAAGTATCTTTCATGAAGCTTCTTCATTACGAAAAGTATCTTTCA
Organism: Philornis downsi; assembly: GCA_019455685.1. Lineage (NCBI taxonomy): Eukaryota > Metazoa > Arthropoda > Insecta > Diptera > Muscidae > Philornis > Philornis downsi. Next base: position 1,528,755 of record JAHXMU010000668.1, read on the forward strand.
TGACACTTTTCTATTACGAAAAGTGTCTTTCATGGCACCTTTCATATAGAAAATTGTGTCTGTTGATATTTCCCTTATAGGAAAGTGTATTTATTGTCATTTTAAAGAAAAGCGTTTTCGTTCACATTTTTCGTGAAGAAGTACATCTTGGTTGATAATCTCTATAAATAAATGAATCTTTTTGCTTGACATTTTTGATATACATATAGAAAAGTGTCTCCTGGAAAAATTTACCTTTAAATTCATAACCTGTTTTTAATATGGAGTTTCACCTCGTAAAGTAAGAATGGTACCAAATTTATAAAAAAAAATTTGTAACTGAAAATTGGCAGTATTGCAGAAAGTAATGTGATGAAGCACCTAAAATTCTTGACTACGTTTTCCACCACTTAACAAGTAATTTTCTAGGTATTTGAGGAATTATCGGATGTTTTAGGTATTTTTCGAACATAGAATTTCTCTAAATTTATTAGCTTAGTACTTATGACAACTTATGTTGCCTTTGCATTTTTTTTTTTTTTTTTTTTTTTTTTTTGTAATGCAACGCAGCAAACAAAACTCATAAATTTTGATTTTGTGAATAAAGAAATTGTTCTGACAAAAATATATAATGATCCTTATTCATTGAAGTGAACTCCTCGTAATTTAATTTTGCATTTTAATCGATTCTTGGATAATTGTTACTTATTTTTGAGAAATTAAAGTGATTTCTAATTCACGATTTTTACCATTTTGGGCTTAGTTAAAGATAACTTTATTTAAAGATAACGAAATACTTTAATATCGCAAGATGGGATGTCGGAACCGTACATGGTCTTTCCTAAAAATTAAGTCTTCACAGAGTTCACAAATGTTAATTTCTTTTCATGCAAAAAGAATGTTCGAAGACATTTTTTAGATTAAGGTCTCTAAAAAAATATTTGGAAAAACATTTTTCATGTAAAAAAAATATTCTAGAACATGGTTGGGGTATTTTGAACTGTGTTTTGAACGGTATTTTCCACAGAAAGAGATACTTTTCCTGAAAGATGCCTTTGAAAGAAGAATCTTCGTATGGAAAACTACCTAACAGCATCTCACACAGCAATGTATCTCGAAAGATGTAGTTTTCCACATTTTGAATGGAAGCTACTGGTAGCGCCATCTATAAACTTTTGAGATATCAATTTTGATATTCACATAGTTGGCAACGTTCTTCATGGCTTGAAACAGCTGCTTCTTTATCTGCTGGCCACACTGCGGCTTTTGTTGTTGGTTATGTCTTAGGGTAGACCATTGGGTGCGTGGATTTCATCAGCGTTTTCATTTGTTTGAACAGTATTTACGAAATTGCTTTATAGGTATTATAAAATAAGTAAACCGATGGCGCCTACTCTAGTTGTTATCTTCTTGTAGATTCTTCAAAATCAGAGCCATGGCGGAAGAGTTAATTGTAAAGTTTCAAGCACTCGGCATGAGCGAACAGAAGGCTAAGGAAACTGCCAAGAATGCGAATGTGAGCAAGAATCTCCAAATGGCAATGGGCCAATGCAACGACATTACATCGTTGGCTGAGGGTGTAGGCATGTTGCTTTACCACATGGCCTCAAAAATAAAACCTCAAAGTGCGGAACATTTACCCTTGTTGACGCGCTATATTGTGGACAAGAAATTAGACACCACGATGAGAGTGGATGCTGCCTTGGAATATATTCTAAAGCAAGTGCAAAAAAAGGGCCAGGATATCAATGTAGCAGAGTTGGAGAAAGAATGCGGTGTGGGCGTTGTAGTTACTCCCGAAGAAATCGAAAATGTAGTGCAGCAACAAGTGGCCAAGCACAAAGAAGCTTTGCTAGAACAACGCTATCATTTTAATTCGTTCAAAATAATGCAGGAAGTCAGAGAACAATTGAAGTGGGCTGATGCCAAATGTGTCAAAGCGGCTATAGATGTGGAAATCTTTGATTTGTTGGGTCCTAAAACTGAGGAAGATTTGAAACCAATAGCCAAAGGTGATAAGAAGAAGGACAAATCCAAGGTGGTCGACAAAAAACCTGTCAATAATGTCGATGCCACTAAAAAGGAAGAAGAGGATTCATCCGATGGTGCCAATACTATAGCGGAGCTGATGAAAACTAAAGTTCACTTCCATGCGCCGGGGGAAAATTACAAGACGGATGGATATGTTGTTACCGACAATACAGAACGTTTGCTTAAGGAGCATTTAATAGCCACAGGGAATAGAGTACAAACCCGTTTCCCTCCCGAACCCAATGGCATTCTACATATAGGTCATGCCAAAGCTATCAACATCAATTTTGGCTATGCCGCAGCCCATAATGGCGTTTGTTATTTGAGATATGATGACACCAATCCCGAAAAAGAAGAGGAAAAATTCTTTGTGGGTATTAAGGACATGGTGGAATGGTTGGGTTACAAACCCTACAAAATTACCCACTCTTCCGATAACTTCCAGCAATTGTATGAATGGGCTGTTGTTTTGATACGCAAAGGTTTGGCCTACGTCTGTCATCAGTCAGCAGATGATATGAAGGGTTTCAATCCCAAGCCTAGCGAGTGGAGAGATCGTCCCATAGAAGAATCTCTGCAGCTCTTTGAAGATATGAAAAACGGCAAAATCGATGAAGGAGCGGCAACTTTACGACTTAAGCTTACTCTAGAAGAGGGTAAGGTTGACCCAGTAGCCTATCGCATCAAATTTGTACCGCACCATCGTACTGGTAACAAATGGTGCATCTATCCCACCTATGACTACACACATTGCCTGTGTGATTCTTTGGAAAATATCACCCACTCCCTGTGCACAAAGGAATTTCAGTCAAGACGATCATCCTACTATTGGCTATGTAATGCTTTGGACATTTACTGCCCGGTTCAATGGGAGTATGGTCGCTTGAACATGAATTATGCTTTGGTATCCAAGCGCAAGATAGCTAAGCTTATAACTGAGAGAATTGTCAATGACTGGGACGATCCACGTTTGTTTACGCTGACCGCCCTAAGAAGAAGAGGCTTTCCTGCGGAAGCTATCAACAATTTCTGTGCCCAGATGGGTGTCACTGGTGCACAAATTTCTGTGGATCCCTCCATGCTGGAAGCATCTGTGAGAGATGTCTTAAATACAACTGCCCCAAGACGCTTGGTGGTTTTGGAACCTTTGAAAGTAACATTGGAGAACTTCCCTCACTCTGGGGCCATAGAAATCGATGTGCCCAATTTCCCTCAATCCCCAGAATTGGGTTCACACAAAATGATCTTAGATCGCGTTATCTATATCGAACAAAGCGATTTCAAATTGGAACCCGAAAAGGGCTACAGACGTTTAGCTCCAGGTCAATCGGTTGGTTTGAGACACGCCAATTTCGTCATTGTCTTGAAAGAAGTGAAAAAGGACAGCTATGGTCATGTAACTGAACTAATCTGTGAATGTCAGCCTACCGAGACGGCTGAAAAGCCCAAAGCATTTATCCAATGGGTCTCCCAGCCCATGCGAATTGAAGTACGCCTTTATGAGCTGCTGTTTAAACATAAGAATCCCGAGGATACCAACGAAGTGCCTGGAGGATTTCTATCCGATATTAGACCCAATTCTATGAAGATTTTACAGTCCTATGCTGATCGCTCTTTGGCCTCCTGCAAAGTTTATGATAAATATCAATTTGAGAGAATAGGGTTCTTTTCCGTTGATCCAGATACGAGCAAAGATAAAATCGTTTTCAATCGCACAGTGGGCCTTAAGGAAGATGCTGGCAAAAAGTAATATAATAAAGTAATAAAATTGTAATAACTGCTTCAAACTCCTATCAAATATTTAACAAAAAAAAAAACAGGTATTGGCTTTATAATGTAGATTTTTCTAAAACAAAAAAAAAAAAAAAACAGCAAAAAGTGTAACATAATAAAAAGAAATACACAAAAATAAAGGAAATTGTAAAATTTGTTTTGAAATCTGTAAAATTTCGTTTCAAAATTTTTTGTTTTTAAATTAATTAATAATTTAGGGACGAATTAAGAAGTGTAAAATATTTGCAAAATTTACCAAAGGATAACATTTATTCAGATCGAATAATATTTAATGAAAAGAGGCGGTGGAGTTGACAACTTTTGACAGCAAATAGGTTGACTGATATAATATGGCTAAGCGGTAATTCTATTTTTATTTATTTGATTGTAGTCAGTGTTTGGGAGATAGTCACAATGCTACTTAAATAATGATAACAATAGATAATATATAAATCGTGTATTATCAAAAAGTGCAATGTATCATATCAGTACTAATTGCTAAACTCCATTAATGGGAGTAGATATAGAATAAGCGTACAAAGTTTCCGATGTTATGTGAACAAAATTTGAATTAAAAGAAAGTCTTCGAAAATGGGGATATTACAAATGAAATTGGGAATTTCTATTTAAAAGTTTTTGGAATTGAATTAAGACCTTTGCGTTTATTGATGAGAAAATTCAAACTAGATGTTTGATTATCATGTAATATTTGTACTTGTAAAAACTGGGAAACTTTCGATTGTGAAGTATTCTAACAAACTTGTGCGGTGTTAGTCAGCTTTATGTTAATTGTTATGTGAGTACTTTTTTGAGATCAAGAATGTTCTAAGTGTCTTCAAAACACATTTCTATGACAATTTCTAACAAGTACCCTCCAAGACAATTTTCTACGTGAAAGGTGTCGTCCTATATGAAAAGCGCCCTCCAAGTGATTTTTCTATATGAAGTGTCCTCCAAGAGACATTTTTATAGGAAAAGTCTCGTCGAAGAAAATTTTCTATACGGAGTGTTTTCCAAGGCACTCTGTTATTGGGGGCCTTTCAATCCCCTAGTTGTGGGGACGGACAAATTAATTTATACATTTTTCGCCGAATTTTTTTTACAGATTTTCCGATCTATAAGCGGAAGAGGCGAACATATTAAATTTTTAACGAATTTATTCTTCGGAGGTGTCGTCGATAAAAAAAATCCTTTTTCATTTCCGTCTCAACTGTTAGGTTTCATATATGAAGAAAAAGTAGCTATTCCCGCGGAATATAAAAATGTTCATTTCATTTCTTTATTTTTTGCCTTCTACCATGATAATATGGTAACCAAATTTCGTTTTTATAGGCGGGTCAGTATAGATAGGATTATTCACAGTTGATACCGGCAAGGCGAAAGCAGCATCTTGAAATGGTCCCACCATGGCACCACGTATTTGCCAACCCAAATCGCCACCTTGGCGAGCCTTGTCCTCACTGTAAGCCGCCGCAACTTCGGGGAATTTCTGGCCAGCCTTAATTTTTTCCAAAGCTTCTAAAATTTTGCTCTGCTTCTCGCAAAGGATATGTCTAACTTTAACTGCGTTGCCTCCTTTCTTTTCCTTACCTAGAATTTGTAAAGGTAAACATGAGATTCAATAGGGACAGCTGGTCCAGTTCCCCGGCAAAAAAACTAACCTTTTTCATCCGCAGCTCCAGCGGCACCGCCTTTCTTGCCACCACCACCACCACCTCCTTTATTGTCCTTGCCTTTTGTGTCTTTTTTTGGTGGCATTTTGTGAAACAAAGTACCAAATTAATATTCTATATAAACTAATAGGCACAGTAAAGAAATGTGAATTTTATTAAACTGTTGACAACGTGTTGCCAACTTAAGGTAAATGTCATTGCCTTAACATCGATATCTTCCCTATATTATTTACTACTTGTTAAATCAAGCAAGAAAACAAGTACCTTTGCAGCACAACTGTGCATTGCAATATGTTTCAACTATCTATCTCTTTCCACATTATGGCTTGCTATGCGATTAACAGCTGTCACTACAATTTCATTGAAATGGCCATGGCTCTTTCTCTTTTCTGTCTAGAACTGAAGAAATACGGTTCATCAAGCCTTTTCGTAAGCGAATTTTCATTGAAATTTCTTTAACATAGCGCTAAATTGTCAAGAAAAATATCTGAATTCCGCTAAAATTGTCCATATAGATTTCCGAACGCTCGAGTAACAACAGAAACTTTGTGTAACAATGCCGAAAAATAAAGGTAAAGGTGGTAAAAATCGTCGTCGTGGAAAGAATGAAAACGAATTCGAGAAACGTGAACTGATTTTCAAAGAAGACCAGCAGGAATATGCCCAAGTTACAAAAATGTTGGGAAATGGTCGTTTGGAGGCAATGTGCTTTGATGGTGTTAAACGTCTGTGCCACATTCGGGGGAAACTCAGAAAGAAGGTAAGGTCATGATTGCATTTCTTTTATTTTCGGGACTAAGATGAACAAAGAAATGTGATTTTCCGTTTCTGCAAGTGTTTTTTTTTTCTAATATGGGCAAGTGAATCTTTGTGTATGCATGCAAATGAAAGTGTGCTTGTGTCAGTATTGCTGAGATGAATGCAACACAGGGTGGAAAAATGTAATTTCAATACCAAATAGTGCCATTTTGTTATTTTGTTATTGTTGTTTTGTTATGTTTATGGGCACTGCTGCACATTCAATATATATTATGATATTTATTTATTTATTTATTTATTTATTTCTGGCTTGTAATTTAAAGCCTTCCGGCCAATTATAAGTAAATTACAATATGCAACAATTCATCATAATAAAAATTAAATATAAAATTTATAAAAATATAATATGACATATAATAATATAATATAACATTATGATCGTTGAAGACAAAAAAAAAGTATGGAAAAAAAAAGACTAATTCAAAAGTTAGAAGTTAATCGGAATATAATCT
>JAHXMU010000668.1:1545481-1563281 GCA_019455685.1 Philornis downsi
CGAAAATTTTGCTCAGCTCATCACAGCGTTGCCAGCAATCAAAAAAAGAAGAAAGAAGAAGAAAAAGATATTTGGATCGCGATCCATTTTTTTTAATAAATTGATGGATCACGAGCGTATGCTACATGTTCAATATTTATCGCGTCAGTATTTACGTTTTTTTGCGCAGTGCAAATCGGTTATTAAAAAAATGTCGCGAGAAAACCAAAAAAAAAATCCTGTTTAGCTATTTTGCTAACTTTTTCATTGAAGAGAAAAGTGGAATGAAAATGTTGGAGCAAAAAGTGGTTGCAGAATCGGAAAAAATACACACACTTATTCACTTCTTAACGTATTGCGATCTAATATCATGAAAATGCTACACGTTCAATATTTATCACGCGATCCGCGATATGGATTCCATAATTTATATACCGCATGCTACACGTTCAATAAATATCGCGATATTGGATCGCGTTCATAGAGCATAGAGGACATTACTGCATATTTAGAATGTACAGGATCAGTAGAATGATGTTGGAAGCTAAAGTCCAAAATAGGCAATTTATAAAAAAAAACGGACTTAATGCCAAGATTTATCTCAAACCTATGCTGCTGGTAAAGATCCTTATTCTGTATTTGGTCGAAATTGGATTTGCAGAAACGTTCGTTTTGAATGATATATGCATACATATGTAAGTACCCCAGATCAGTTGGACCGCCAAATTTCCTAATTTCTTCCCCACCTTTTTTTTCCATAAAAAATGGGTCCAAACATTGGTGATATAAGGCTCGATCCTAGCTAGGATCATATGAACGATAATCTCATGTACTGGATATCGTATCACGGGCGGTAATAGTGTTTTTATAGTGGCTTTGATTTCAGTATGCCTGCTTGTACGTAAAATAGGTGAGATCATGATTGCAGAATATGTCTTACTGTCGGGTCAGTTCCGGATTTGGGGCATCCTTGCTTTTGTTTAAACATAGATGCAAGGAGGCCTTTATTTTTGCCAAGTTGGCTGGATATGATGGTGCTACATGATTTGGCCTAACTACACTTTAATTTAGGTGCTAACAATTCGGTCAGTTTTTTTAAATTTGTTGGCAGATTGTACAACCAAAACTGGTTTGCATACATAAGAATCATGCAGAAATAGTGATCAAACAGTTTTGAGTAATGAAATAATTGTGTAATTGGAGGAAAACTCTATGACGGGGTTTTATTTATTGGATTATTATGTTAATGAAACTGTAACAGGTGATTTCCAAGAAGATGGAACCGAAAATATTGTATAGGAAATATTTTATGTTTGCACCTTGACGAAATGCGATCTTCCGTGTTGCACATTGTACGGTAGTGTTCCTGGTCATTTACTTTCAATTTCAATACCTTCGGTATTTATTTCCTAATTTTAATTTTACTATTCAGGCTCCACGTTTGACGTTTGCCTATTCTTTATTTCCAATTATTTCGCAACTCAGTGAATCGCATCCTCAGGGGTTGTTCGTACAAAAGTTAACTTTATAAAAATCCATCAATTCCATACTTTTATCTCTTTTCTTTTGTCTTGGATGATGTGTTATTGTCTTTAGATGGAAGAATAAACACTTAAAATCTGGTGTGAAATTGTTCGTCAATGTGTAATTGAACTGTATGGATGCAAATATATTTCCTATACGTTTTGGGGTTTCCATTATACGTTACGTCTTTTTAAAATTATTTGCATCTAATATGGGAAGTATTATGCGAGAATTGCACAGAAATGAAAATACAATTTTAAGGATTTTTAGTGGAAACCTATCGTTGCCAGGAAGATATTATTTCACAAAACAATTCAAAGGAATCAGCAAAACATAAAGACTGCAGAAAACAGGAGATAACTGACAAAGAAATTATTCAATCAATCAAGGTTCCAATACCTTCTGACTATCTACCTATTAGCCCATTACCATGAATAACATTTCACAACGAATGACCCGAATTTTTCTCCGCATTCGTTGAGGAATGCAGTAAATATACATATGTCAGGTCGATCAACGATTGATCGTAGCAAAAATTAATGTAGATACTTCTAAACTAATACATCAAATATGAATTAATTAACCAATATCAATTTAATTTTTTCACTTGTTAACGCCATCACAAATATACATTCAATAACTTCAAAATCAAGATGTATTCCTTAATATGACTTAAAATGGATTATCTCGAAATGGACAATAGTAGAGAAATCTGTCGTCACTATTGAAAAAAGAGCTTATTTGTTTAGCAAGTTGTAATATTGAAATGATTGAAAAAATATGTTGCGGAAGCTACGATGTTGGCGTCCGTTTGCGACATAAATTTAAAAAAAAATTGAAATTGGCTCAATCTTATATACAAAACCCTTTTTTCCCCCCTGTGATATGAAGTAAAAGGATCATAATAAAAAAAAAATGTCAATAAAGAAATTGAAGGTCCAAAATATATATATATATATTTTCTTATGTTTTAGCAATATCGCGGTTTCAATCTCCGATAAAGCCACATATCAGTATTTGAACGGCTGTCGCTTTGAAGTGTTTGACGAATACTTGACAATCTAGAAAGTGCTTCTCAAACTTTGACGTTCGGAATTATCGTTAAACTGTAGTGAGTCTAAAAATGGAATGAGTGCAGGCTCACTGAGTATGAGAATCTCTTCCATATCTCATTCATGGGAAGGAATGAATTCCCTTTTTGCTTTTTGTTTGGCAGTACAAATAGAAACATCGCTTTTAGTTTACTGACATAAATACGGAAATTCTATGTACCTTATCAGCCCTGTTCTGGAATTCGATCGATGTAAAATAACTTGTTTCCAAAATTTTGTTTTTACACCACGCCGACAATTCCAAATCGATTTTTATGCAGTTGAAAGAAAAAATTGGTGCTTTTGATAAAGAGCTAACTTTTTTGTTAAAAAATTCTTCTTTTTTTTTTTTCTTTATTACAATTAACCAGCTTAAGTTCATACGAAAATCTGCGTTTTTCATATACAAAATTTACAAACTAAATTTGAGAAAAATCGTTCTTATAAGGAATAGGGGGTTTCAATTGTTCTTTTAAAAGAAAGATTTTACCATTGGATATCAATCATGTGTACAGAAATTTTGTCCGAAAATAATAATCTTTCAGCTTTTATACGGAAAATCCGCAATTCTTAGCTAAGAACAATTCAAGACCTTACAGATCTTGATAAGTTTTCATTAAATGAAATATTTGTAAACTAAGTATGAAACAGGAAAAAATCAAATTAGTCTAATGTAAGATTTTTAAAACTAAACAGCATTTTTAATATTTTAGATTAAAATTTCTAATTCTCTTATAGCTGAAAATGAGCTACGAAAATCAGATCAGATTAGACTAGATTATGACTATCAATATGTTAAAAATGTTCAGAAATGTTCAATTTAGTATTCGCTTTACATAACGAACAAAATGATAGAGTTTATCAATCTCTTTTGTATGACCAAGAAAAACTTCATATACATATATTATAGTTAATTGTTTTCCACTTCAGAACGAAGTTAAACATTTTGTTATTTTGCAATGAAATAATTACTAACAGGAAGATGCGACTTTACCAACAAGCGGCGAAGTTAAAATTATTAAAGAATTGAAATACTATTTAATTTCTTCTATTTTCCTATGAAAAGAACGCAATAATCATCTTTTGTTGTTAAAATTATTACGTTAGTGCGCATCTCATTTCAATTTGCCATAATAAAGAGAACATTATTGCATATCATCTCATCATCTTACCGCGCACACAACAACAAGCTCATATAAAACTGCAAAAAGTGGCGGTAGAAGAATCTGAATTGCCACAAATGGATATAGAAAAAAACTATAAGCACTTAATTCAAATTTGTAAAATTGGTAAATAATGAACAACGTGTACTTAAATTCAACGATTACATGAGATCCCCCCTTCAACCCTAAGAATGTTGAAAACTGGCTATACTTATTATATACATGATCATGCACCCTAGGAGACCCATCTCTTTTTTTTGTGACTGAATTTCACAACAATCGTCGTGTGCTGTAACTTGGGCAATGCAAACTTTTTGCAGTTAATTGGCTCCATAACCACTTGAGAAGTGAATATTTGCTTAATCGCTTTGTTTGTTTTCTCTAAAACATTTTGCGTATTGAGTGTTCATACAATTGTGTACTTTTCATTATATCTGACAAAAGTCTTTGTTTACCTGCAGCTTGTGCATGCAGAATTTCGACTTTGATACAGCGTGAAGATCTTTTTTAAAAGCCAGACAGTAATTGTGAGTAATGATGAACTTAGCAATATTTGCTTATGCCTTGGCTATGCCGTAAATTATTAGTAGTTTTCGCGAAATGTATTCCATGAACAATTTTTAGACATTTAAAGGTAAGATAAGATTTGGAATTTTGTTTCAGTTACGCGAAGTTGTCGGTAATTATTGATATAGATATATGTATACTCGTATATATTGTGGTTTAAATCAGGATATGTCTTCAATTAAATGGCTTGCCACTATCCGAAAAAGACTGTATATATGTAGCTTATATACAAAATGAACTAAGGATTGCAGATACATACATTGCTGTTAGTGCAAGAAAACAGCTAGATTTACAGAATAACGAATTAGAAGAGCTCACTGAAAGTAGAAACCTTCGCAAACACGGCCAGCGCCTTTCTAAAGATACCCTATATTATTATTTTTATTTGCATCATACCCATACAATTATTATTTATGCTTATGTAAAAAAGGCAAAGTCATTGATTTAAACAAATATAAAATTTCAATCGAAGTTTGTGTTGATTGGTGCTGCTACATGTTATTTCTAACACAAATTGAAATCTATAATTTAATTTTAAAAATGCATATCATCCTGCTTAGATAGCACAGTCGATATAGAAATTACTTTCTGGTTTACCAACAACACTACGCATTTCAATCATGTTTTGTCAAGTTTTATTAAATGATTTATGATGTATTATATTTTATCAAACAATGGCTACTATCCGATTGCATGACAATGAATGTATGAGAAGTATTGGATCGATACTACAAATGTAGTTCAGCTTACTCGATTAATGAGTATCAATAAATAAATAAAAACTTTATTCACAAAAGTTGAGTTATTTTATTAATAATTGACGGAAAATGGTGCTGTAATACCTCAGTAAGGAATACTAATTCCAGTTCGAAAATATTTCATATTCCATGCAAGCAACTGTTTAGTATTCAACAACAATACAATAGTATAGTTGCGAACAATTTTTAAGGAGACTGATCGATTGAAAGTAATTCTGTTCTAGAAAAAATTAAATAGTACCAACCGATTTGGTATCAATCGATTTTAATATAGCATGGCATAATTTGAATAGAATTATTAAACCAGAAATTATACAAGCAATGCATGCAGAGACGGCACCAAAATATTATTTCTAATACTATTTCTAGTTCGTTGTTTTCTTTACTCATAAAAAGTTTACAAGTGATATATAGAATAACAGCATCGAAATATTATTTCTAATATTAAAATGTCAATTATTAATACTATTTCTTTACTCATAAAATATAGCTACAGTAGAACTCCAATTATCCGAACTCCGATCAACCGAATCGCTGATTATCCGAATCGCTTTTGTCTTTCGTTCCGCGAAGCTAGGATGGACGATAAAACAGCTTACTTTGACCAAGATGTATAGGAAACACATATATTCTTTTTATGTACTTTTACTTCTTTTTACTTTACTAATGCATACAATGCCAAAAATAAGCTCTTTTACTTTAAAATCCCCTTTTTTTCAGAAAAAAATCCAATTATCCGAATTTTTGATTATCCGAATGTGGTCCGGTCCCAATTGATTCGGATAATTGGGGTTCTACTGTACATATAACACTATAATTAGTTCAGTTCTTAGTTTCGTAGAACTTAATTGGGAGTATACCCAATCTGTTTCATTTATGTTTGAAAAAGTACCAAATGAAGCCGAAATTTTCCATTTACAATTAAGAAAAATCCAAATAAAAGTGAAATTTCCCATTTATGTTTGAGAAAATTCTGAACGAAGTTCAAACTTTCCATTTATATTTGGGAAACCCCCAAATGAAAATGATATCTTCTCATGATATTTGAGAAATTCCAAATTAAATTGAAATTTTTACATTCATATTTACTGAACAAATTAAATTGAGAAAATTCCAAATAAAATATGAAAATTTTCAAATGAAATCTTGGTATTTATGGAAGTAAGTTAATAAATTTCACTTAATTTTTCATATTCCATCATTATTATATATTTTATGTTGCAGAATAAAAACTAACAAGAGAAGTAATTAAGTAGATTTTCGACCAATTGGATCTTCATTTTGTTCAACATGCGTGATGGCCCATTTTAATCAAAGTTGTAGTCAAGTTCTCAAAATTTCAAAATGTTATTAACATTTGCAGCGCCTTGTAATCTATCTGTTCTTGAAGTTATAAACCATATTTAAAACGCTTCAAGTATATATTAAAATTACAAACAATTTTTTACAGAACAAGCGACTTGAACTCACGCAGATACTCGTATGTTATCTAATCTACGACAGAAATTAAATCAATCTTTACGGCGTTTTTACCAGGAATGATCACAAAATGCTAACGTCTCTTTGTTAGGTAATTGGGTATAATTACACACGTATATGGAGTGTTTTGTAATTACGCAGAAAGTGCATTTATACAAATACTGAACAAATGAGTATAATCTCCAAATAAGTCAATTTAAGTCAGTAAAGTGCAATTGATGAGTCAATGGACGATTTCGTTTATAAACAATAAACGGGAGAGTTGAGAACTTTCACATTCGGTGAATTTATAGGCATTTGTAGGTATGAATCTGAATATCAATTTGAAAAACTGACCGTTATTACATCATCACTGTCTATATTAAAAGATTGCTACTTTTATAAACATCACATTAACGACAATTGTTCGATATATATGTATATTTCGTTTTATTTTTATTTTTGTTATTAAAAATCAAGAAATATGGCGAATTTGCCATCACCCTTCGTCTAAGATCTCAGATACGTTGTTGATTTAAATCCAAGGGTTATTATTTTCGAAGTTTTTTTCACGATCATGTTAAATCTGCTGCTGCTACCTTGGCCTAGCGTTTGTTAAATTTTTGCATGAAACTGAAAATGGGAGTTCTAATACGCCCCTCCTGGTACCTCCGGCACCTTATTTTGGTGCAGCAATTAAATTAGAAAATAGACCGATATTGCCACACCTCCTCCTCTTGGCACTTGTCACACAAATGACACCATGAGGATTGAAATATGGGCAAGGCTATGACTGTATCTTAAAATACATACATTTGACAAATTTTAACAATTTGAATTTCAATTTCTCGTACCTGAACACACATCAACATCAAATATTGTAATTGAATGTATAACATAGATTAAATAAAGGTAACGCGTAAATCGGTTCATCCAATTGAAACTTCTGTACATGGTATTATTAATTATTCACCCAATATACATTGCCAGTGAATTTCCCTTAGAGCCAAGAAGTTTATAGAGGCATCGTCAAGGAACTTTGGAACATTTTTAAAAATGTAGTATTATAATTGGACAATGTTGAAAAAGTTAGGTATGTGCAAAGCGTTCCTACAAAAAAATTTTTTCATTATCGACTCAGAAATAGGTCAAGGTTGTTAAAATTTGCATTGTCTGTCATAAGGAAATTTATCAAATTAAATTGCGCGGTTTGATTAGATTACATATTGCTGCAAACGTCGCTTCCCTGAGCATCAAATTTTTATCTTGAATGACTGTCCGAATTTTTTAAAACTTTTTTTGGTAATATGAATTTCGCGTAGTGAAAATCTATTGTAGACAAACAATTATCTTAGATCTTTGCTCTCCTAGCAAATTTGTTGGTATCTTTACAACCAAATCAAACTAATTTTTGTTACCTTCGTGGCTTCGTTGATATGAGTAATGGCTCACGCAAATTTCACCATAATTTCAGCAAATCTCCGATAAGGGAAATCAAATTGAATAGCTTTTTCTTTGTGATATATGATACGAGTACATTAAACTTTTTTAATTTTTGTTGAATTATTTTTTAAATTTCGTATAGAAGAAATTAATTTAGATTTTTGATCAGCTGGCAAAATGATAAGATTTCTTTTGTGTTTCTTCTTTTTGTCATGTATAAAATTATATCTTTATTATTTTCTTTTCCTTTTTTTTTTTTTGTAAAAGATATGAGACTATTAAAACACTAATTTTAAAACTTAAATTAACATAAAACTATGAGATTACAACAAATTATAATTAAAAATTATTTTTTTGCAGAATTCGAGTTTTTAGTCTTATTTCTCATTTTTTCTCTTTATATTTTTCTAATTGTTTTACATTCATTTGTTTCACTTTTAAATAACTTTTTTGTTTATTTATTTATTTTTTTTTTTTTGTTCCTTAGCCAAAATAACTTTTTATTCTAGAATTGTAGAGGATGCTATAACTTGCTTAATCCAATTTGTAAACGCTGAGACTCTAACAAACACTGAGGGTGCATTCCTTTGGCCGCAAGGCATTTTACCCCAAGATACTATGCCGATGACAGTGTGAACAGCTTCTCCGTAAATGTCGGGGTATTCTTCTTGCATCAAAGGTCCTCCGGAGTCTGCGGTACAGATGCTTACGCCACCTGTCAATGGGCCAGTGCATAGATTCGTCTCATGCACTGGCATGCCGGACGAAGCCAATAGTTGCTGACACAATTCTAGGTCTAGAATTGGCATATTGGCTTGTTGCAGTTTGTGTGGGAATTTAGGCACAATTGTCATGGAGACATTACCCCATCCATATAGAGTGCCGTATCCTTCGGGCATTGAATCTTGCTCTGGCAAATTTGCTGGTTGCACAAATTTGTCAAAGATCAATGGTTCCTTGGTATATATTAAGGCGATGTCGTAGGGATTAACACCACCCAAGTAGAGTTCATGCTTCACGTAGTAGTCAATGTGTCGCAATTGTACATTCTGGCCTTCATTGCGTGAGTGAATGTCGTGGCATCCGGCCACTATTACAGAGTTTGCCACCATCTGAGCGTTTGTTAAACAATGTGCCGCCGTCAAGATCCAGTGTTCATTTATTATAGTGCCTGCACAATAATGTACAAGACCATCATCGGGTGTCATTAGTTGAATAGAAACTACATAGGGTGCAGAGTGTGGTTCAGCTTCTCTTTTGGCCAAGAATTTTTTAGTCCATACTGTTTCATTTTGTAGAGCAGTGATGCGGCTTTCGAAAAATCCGTATGCTATGCGTGTTGTTAAGCTGCGAAGGCAGGCACCACCAGTTGCCATGGTCTTGCCCATTGGCAATAATTGTGAATTACTAGCTAAAACCACCATTGGCAAAAATGTTGTTAACAGGAGTACGTAAATATAGTTTGCACAGGTAGTCATGATTTCTTCTTCGAAAGCGTTTAAACACGTCGAACACGTTGAAAAATCCGTTTTGAAAAATCTTTGTTAGGTACATATAAAAAAGAATTTGGTGTCACCGTAACCGGTATGTGTTGTGTTTGTAAGCGCTTCAATGTTAAAATAACTTAACGCTTACCCTTGCGTGTGATATTTATAAGAAATTGGAACAAGTTCGCGAAATACTCCCCATTCTCTCTTACTGTTTTTAACTCTCAAATGACGCGAAGAAAACCGATGTACCTTACGACGGTATCTTATCACAATTATTATCGGACTTGTAAAAAATATACTCGAATTGATATAATAGCACCAAAATTATTTCAAATTGTACTTTTTTTTGTTTGTACCAACATCACCTTAGTTGGGGCAAAAAGTTCTGACTCAATGAAAACTGATTTTTTGTAAAACAAAGAATTTTTAACAATTATTTCCTGCATTTCATTTTTCACGCAAAAAAAAATTACCTCTTTTTATATATTGTAAAATTTTAAACCTAAAAAAGCCATCCAATAGTACCTTGAAACTAAAAAACTATTTCTTAAGTCGAAGTGCATTTAGGTAAACATTTTGATTGAATGAACCAAATAAACAAAATCTCCTTTACTTCCCTTCAATGATTCTATACGTACACGCGTATTCCAAGTATTTAGCGAAGAATTCGAAACTAAATTTTGCAGACGCTTTCTTAGTCACTACTTAATTCAAATTAATAGAAATTTAACATAAATTATACTATTTGAATATATTTTCTAACAAAAAACTAACTAAACTAACTAAAAACTAACTAAACCTTTCAGAACAAGAAACCGGTGAAATTATAAAGCCAAACGCTGTGACTTTAGATTATTAGTGAAAAACTTTATGGATATTTAAACATGACCATGACAATTGTTATTTGTATTAGTTTTCATTTGAAATTTGCAGGACTAACGGAGAAATTATTTTGGTAAGCATCAGGGTTGAATCGAACAACTAATGTTCTTCTCATAAGAGCTGTGAAAAGGATTCGAAATAAATTTTAGCATTACTATGCAATAATACTTTTTAATATTGCAGCAATACTTTATCTTATTGGTGAAATACAATTTTATTCAAATGGCTACACTGTCTGGTAAGGCAGTCGATAATATATTACCGATATTTTCCGTTTCTATTGTCGAATAAACTAGGAAATGTTGAGCTTAGGGCCTGAATCTCATAACATCGTCTAATGATGTATAACGGCGTGTGTGTGGCTGTCATTCAAAACATGTCCTCAACTTTTGGCCAAAAAAGATTACAATTATCGTTATGTCTCATTTGTGCGTCCCACTGACCGAAATGACGTTGTGCTGTATCAGACCAAGAAATCACACTCCGAAAGAAGAATAAGCTTCTCAACGATCTTCAGCACTTCCCAAGTCTCAAACACGACGTTTTTGTTTGGCTTTTACTTTGGTCACCGAAATGAAAATGTAACTATTCAAGAATGAAGTTTATCGATTTTTCGAAGACAATTGCATACTGCATATATTTCGTCATTTGGGGTGTAGTCGTTGAACAATGTATTGCTTTAAAAATAATACTAATTGTCCACCAAAAAAGAAAAAAAAAAACACAGTTGAATCGTAATCGTTTTGAGTCCAGAATTTCATAAATTTCGAATACTTCTTAATGTAAGCTTTCATTGTGAACTCTTAAAAATAGTTTTTCGAGCAGTAATGTGTAGGGTGTCGATTTATATAGCGACAGCAAACAATGAATAATACATGTGAATTTTAATTAATAAATTAATAAATAGTTTTTTATTGAGAGAATGAAATTGTGAATTTTAGATTTGATTTTTCGTATGATTCTACTTAAGACAGGTTTTTCATTGTTTCGAATTATTTTTACAACTACTTTTGTCTAAATATCAGACTGATAATCGAATCGTAAAGGTTTTGAATTGACGTCTGTACTTTCGAGTCTCGATAGACTAATTTTAAATGGGAGTTTTTAAATATTTTATATGTGAAGTATGTGTGTATGATAATTCAAACGATGTACAGTATTTTCGTCAAATAATCATCTAAATTGAATTTTTTATGGCATTTTCGATATAGAAATTTCTGTTCGGAATAATTCCAACAATTCTCCATCTGATATTAGGTTTACTGAATAAACATTTTTCTTTTGAGCGACAATCTATATGTATTTATGTAGATAATATCATATTCGAATATTCTTAACTTTGAAATTGTACCAAAAAAGGTACGTTTCAAATAACAAAGTTCTCATTCCCGAGTCATTTTATAACTAAACGGCATTATAACATTTTATCTTGCCACTAACGATCGCTTTCCTCGCTGCCCGTGCTTTTTTGTCTTTTGGTCAAGTTCACTCTATTATGAAGGCATGTGATTGATTACTCTCTCAGCTACCTCGGTTTTATTTTGGTTTATTATCGCAAAATAATTTTTTTTTTTTAAATACCTTTTATATGAGTCAAAATTTATTAGACCGAGCAAGTGGTATAGGTTCAAGCACCTAACTAACATTCTCACCTGCTGGCTCTCTCTTGTATTTTGTAACAAATTGCGGGTAGATTCTTTAATTATAAAGTTATGTTATATTTTGGGAAGTACCTATCAAATACGTATTTTTCATAGTAAAAATCTTATCTGCCGTCTGTTCAATGTTTAAATAAGTGCGCATACGTTTTGTTTTATTAGTGAAATAAATAAGAATTTCAGTAGAATAGCATGCATGCACAGCCATGATATTAAAGCACGAGATTTTATAAATTTCCAGTCACAAGCATTAATTGTGTCATTATCAAAATCACGATGTCTGTCATGATTTCAATGGGTTATACCATAAAATCATGCCAATAATGATTCGGAAGAAGGATTGATTGAAAGCATATTCGCTAATTTGTAGATTTACCTGTTCGGACTTTGTGACTGTCACCTCTCAATTCATGTTAAAACACAGTGATTTTCTCACACTTCTGTTTTAGCAACAATTGGTCACACTTAAATTCCCTGCCAGTTGTTTAAGGGCACACGTCATGTACAACTTATTTGGAAATTTATGACGACTAATAGCTTAGGAATTTAAACAGTGGGGGTCTGTTTGAACGATATGATACTTGTGTTCCGGTGATTACAAATTATACCATATAGGGTGTTATATATAATTCGTGTGTTCAATTTATCTATTCATTGATTTACTCATTAAACCGGCAAATGAGTGAGTGGATCGTTGATATTAACGCCACCAACGGAAGTAATTTGATGCCTTAAACATTTCCGTCGTTGACCTTATGAATATAGATTTAGGTGTTATTATTAGGGTAGGTCTTTTGTTTTCATACGAATGGGTGTAAGAAGTGCAAATACTTAAAGAGCGCTAGATAAAATCACAAAAATTATCTCTAAAGATAGTACTTTTGTGTGTCTGCCTTATGTAAATGATTGAAGTAAGCGTGATGAACTGATGTCATACAATCTTTTCATTGTTTTTGTGAACCTATTTTGTTACATTTTGAAGTAAAGTGAACAATGTCAACATTTGCTGCTTACTCACTAAATACTCGTATATTTACATCCGATCAACTGAAATTTCATTATTAATTTCATTTCTATTACAATTTCATTATAGTCTGCTAGCTAACAAAAAAGAGGACTACCGAAAAAAAAACCTCACAGTTATCAAATATGTATATACACTTAAATTAAATATTTACTCTTCTCTTAAACTTGCAGGTCTGGATCAATCAAGGCGACATCATTCTGGTAGGTCTGCGTGACTACCAAGACTCAAAAGCCGATGTTATTCTTAAATACACATCCGATGAAGCCAGAAATCTAAAGACATACGGTGAATTCCCCGAGTCTGTGCGTATCAATGACACCGTTACCTTCGTTGAAGATGGTTTCGACGAAGACATTGAATTTGGTGATGAAATCAGTTCAGATGACGATGCCGATTCTGTGGACAACATCTGATTAACAGCAAAACCGAAGAGAGATAATATAAATCAAACAGAAGAAGAATTGAGCAAACAAAATAATTAAGAATTGCAAAATATCATCAAAAACAAACAAAAGGGAAGTGTTAATGTGAGAATACAATAGCCCAGAAATAAAGAAAAGTAAGAATTTGAAAATAGCAACGGAAATTCGAAACATTTCTCTACTAGTTTTATACGTAGGAGTTTTAAAATCGTTCACCACAGGGTCTATAAAACGGCAAAGAAACAGCAATCAATAGAAGAGCAAGATTTATTTCATCAAGTTGAGAGCATAAAAACCAAACTTACTTAGAAGAAATAAATCTTTACATGGAAATAAATCAAATATACCACAAACATTTCTTCAAAGACACAACGTCAAGCATATTCTCTCTCAATAAATTAAATTGAAATAATAAATTCTCTATTAAATATTACTTATACAATTGCAAAATTGCAACATTAAAAGGTGTAAAACGTATATAGGAATAACAACAATTATATTATTCAAATCCAACAGCGTATATATTATCTTAAAAGAAAAACCAACTTCATATATTATATAGAATTTTAATATTTAAATGAAATTTATCCTAAAAGGCAAAAACTCAATAAAAACTTTACATAAAAATTTTAAAACCCCCAAAACAGATGTTGCGGTTCTTTTTTTTTATTCTATCATTACTATTATTAGTTGTCTATATAATCTTTTAGTTTTTATATACGTAGCTAATAAGTTGTTATGAAAGAAAAGATTATGTTGTACTTTATTTTTGGTTCTATTTTTTTTTTTTTTCTTGACCCTTCGTTTCCATTTCTAGACCTTACCCCCGTCCTCATGCTAAATGTGTTTCTTGCAATATGTTATGGAATTATAGATTGATTCCTTTTGTTTATAATTTATAATCGTTTTATTAAGATTTTGTAATAGGAAAAAAAGAGAAGCGCTTAAGACTTGTATAGAAAATAAAAAAGAAAAGAGAACGCCTATAATTTCTGCAACATTTGTTTTTATTGCATGTGTAAATGTTGTAGCAAGGATTCGTTTTTGCTCGACCTAAGACGTGAAGAATAATGAGTAACTAGAAAAATGGCACCAATACGAAAATTATCTATAACCATCTAAAATTGTCTATATATTAGAACTAGTGGTTATCTGAAGTTTTTCAACTGACTCTTCTGCGACCATGAAAACAAAGGCTTTTTAGATGGATAGCATCAATATAATAGATAATACAATTTTGTCCAAAGACGTTATCGTTCTAATAAAAAATCGTTTTTGATGGAGACAGCAATATGGTTAAGATGCAACAGCATTAGATTAGAGTCGACCAGACAGAAAGACAATCTTGTTTGAAGAGGAACTTCGATTCAAATACAATGCAATTATCGACAAATTTCGATGGCTTTAAAGAATTTTCAAATTGATGTTAGTTTTCTTAATATTTTTGCACAATATTGCTGAGATCTTTTTAGATGAGGGAGAGATCCATAGAGGGTATCGTGAACGACATAACTAATAAAATATACAAATTTTCAAAATCTGCAATTTATTCACAAATATAGCGGCAATAACAAGACTTGTATATAAATAATTTCTATTTTTATGATTATACGTCATAATGAGCTACGATTTGATTACACATATCTATAAAAAAGGCAGTTTATAATTTTTAATATTGCTAAAACATATTTAGGCCTTTGTGAAATCGATTATTTTGGCAGGGAACTGGCACAGACAGCTATTACGGCATCCTCCAAAATAACGTTATCAGTACTTTTTATTAAGACTATTTGATAAATTGATGATAATACGTATCAAATTTCTGTTCCCCATTTCGGAAGGTGTTAATTTTAGAATTTTGAATACTTCGACTTTATGATAATTATAGTCAAAGATATTGTATGATTTCACAGTAATCACAAATTAAGCTCCTTTTTGGATTTAAGCTGTTATTATTGGATGTAATCGCATTTAAAGATATTCGCACAGATTTTTGTGACTTCCCAAATTTTTAATAGTGATTTACCAACTCCAAAAACTTTTTTGCGATGTAGACGTTCAGCTTAGCAGATAAGCTGCATTAAAAAAAATTTTTTTTCAACGATTTTTTAACTATCTTGTAGTAATAAATTAATCACTTTAGTTTTAGATCTCTACATGATACATTATATGATATTTCATCATTTTCGTATTAGATGTTTAGCTTGTTCCCTAAGGATTTTGACAATATCTCTTCTTCCTGCGATAGCCATCCCCAGAAAGAATTAATTGGTACACTAATGGGTTGCAAACTGATGATAACAAGCAACTGATTATAATTCTAAATGAAAATAAATATGACAAGCATTCCAAATAAAATGGATCGATCTGAACGGGTTGCGGCGGCCTTGTTGTTTTTGGGGCGTCTGTCAAATCGGTTGTTTGTTATTCAAGTTACACGATTGAGCAACACGTGCAGATGATGAATTGTTATTACCAGAATGCATGTTCATTAGTAGACGTAGACGTAGTCGTGGTGGCCCTTCAAAGTCGATCCTCTGACTTTTAGTGGCTAAATTCGTGACGACTGTTTCGCTAAGTAATCAAAAATCACCCATACACCAGATCGCACAAGTTATGTCGACATTGACCGTTAAGAATGTAGGCCGATTTCTTGCGTACACAAGAACTCAATGGGCGTTGATTGATTAATAAATGCATTAAAAAATAAATTTTGCGTTGGGGCTTGGGTCTGTATCTGCACAACATCCAACTCCCCCAGAAGCCTAAAGAAAACGCCACAATAGACATTCATGAATAATTTGAGGGCATGGTTATCTCGCAAAGGTGACGACAATAGGCTATTATGATCGTGCGATTAGACCCCGTTATGCCTGCAGGGTTTCCTTAAATCGTAATAAGCCACAATCAACCGATGACCTCAAAGTCAACATAACCGAGGCCGTCGCTCTGTATGGCAGTTATTGAAAATTGAATCTCTCGAATCTATGCCATTGTAGGAGGTCGCGGTGGGCATTTGAATAATGTTTAAATAAAAAGGAAATTTCATTAATACCTGGCAAACAGCAAAAATAATAAATTTTAAGAACCTTTAACCGATAGACACTGTGTATGCAGTTTGTTTAGTAAATTATTCGGGTATCGTACATTTCTTAAGATAAATGTTTTTTCAAATGTAGAGCTGAATATTCCAGGTATAATAATTTCAGCGTTTCTTTTTGAACGAGAAAAACTAACAAAAGCTACGTATGGGAACAGACCCTTTATGGTATAGAACCCAGAATACCATTCGAAGCTATAGGGGAGACATATTCATGTCTGAGGTCATTAAATATTACTCTAGTAATAGAATTCATTACTTTTTCTACTTCACAAGATTTCCAGAAATTGTTTCAGATACCTCCCCAACTCCGTATAAAACCTTCAGAACAAGAATGGGCTCTTCTTGCTTACCAGCCTAAATTTTACCCAAAATGGCATTTAGATATTTGTTAAATGTGGCCAACGCAGGATATTGTACTAATAGGTGCTTTAAAGCTCAAATTTTTATCTAAATCTTAAGCATTTTTAATTAACAACAAATTCTATTTTAGAACAGATTTGAAAAACATTTAAATCATTTCGTTTTGAATAAACTTATTTCCAATGGAGTCTGATGAGCCCATTTTAAAGTCTGATCTAAACAAGAGTTAATTTCATTTTCTGAGGACTTCTATCGGAACAAAATTCCAAAAGAAAGTATTTGAAAATAAAAATATAGTGCTTAAATTATTGTCTAAATTAATAAAATCGTTATTAATATAAATCATTTTTGGCCTTAAAGGCTTAGTATTACTGTTTTTTTTTTTTTTTTTTGGATAAATAAATAAATAAAAAAAAAAATCATAATGGATACCCCAGATGATAACGAACGAAACAAGAAATTCCAGCCATTTAATTAACAAACTACTGACACCAAGAAAAAACCAAACGATTTACAGACCAATCGAGAAAAACTATACTATACTATTATTATACTATATTTATAAGGCCACCCATAAATTTACTTTATTTGTGTAAAGGAACATTTTTTTTTTTTGTTATGATGTTCTATCAAAATACTTGTTGTGCACTTGGTGAACACGAAAACACCATGCACACAAACTTTGGGATTGGTGCAGATATCGGTACTTTTGTTCTTGCGACAATTCTGTTTGTAGCGTGTTTCACAATTATAATGCCAAGTTCAATAAGTGCGTTTTTAGAGGTAAGATCATTATTCTTTTTGTGAAGAAGTGGTAAAATTCAGTAATTAAAACGAAATGCCGCGAGGAAAAAGTTTGACAGAACACGAAATAG
>JAHXMU010000668.1:1563291-1589399 GCA_019455685.1 Philornis downsi
CTTTAAAAACGCACTTATTGAACTTTACATTATAATTGTGAAACACGCTGAAAACAGAATTATCACAAAAACAAAAGTACCGTTATCTGCACAAATCCCAAAGTTTGCGTGCATGTTTTTTCGTGTTCACCAAGTGTATAACAAGTATTTTGATGGACCATCATAACAAAAAAAAAGGTACCGTTACACAAATTAAGCATATGTATGGGTGGTTGGCCGTATAAATATGTAACGAACCTTATCTCTGTGATGGCGAATGACGAATCGAGTTAAAAGCATTACTCAGATCTATGAAAACCAATACACTTGTTTTGATTAACGACACTTCGAATGATATCAGATTAATTCACAAGTGATTTAGTGCCATCTACGACCCTTTCGAAACGCATGCTTGTCACAATCTGATGTTTCAACAACTTTTCAAGAACTTTTGATAGCACGGCAAGAATTGAAATTGGTCTCAGGTTATCGGGAGCATTTATAATAGCAAATTTTGGAATTATTGAAAGCAGAAATTATTAAAATAATGTATAGTTCATCAAATGCAAATCAATTACAGAAATAAGGAAGAAAAATATGCGGGATAGTATTTTATTATCTCCCTCCGAACAATAAATAGACTTTATTTAAAATTACTATTTATTTTATATCTAAATATCACAATATAACCATCCGTGCGAATATATCGAAATCAAAGCAAATTGTGCCTTGTTAAAATCAACATATTACAATTAGATTCAACCACATACGTATGTTGAAATAATTTAGAAAAAGTTCATGATGGAACTCTTCAAAGTATAAAACATCATTTTGAGCAGACACATCAACCATCCCAAAAAGGTCTCTTGTGTGGCGAGAATATTTCAACTTTAATTTTCTGTAAAATGTGAACCTTGAAATACATCACATTGATCAGAAACCTCAGTTGTAAACCAATCCTCAGAGGCGCAAATGGCATCAATTTAGAAATGCTAAGACTGTCTTTAATTCTGAAAATTTAGAAGAGCTGAAAAAAAGACCCATGAGATAGGCTACTTTAAATTTAAAAAAAAAAAAGCCAACGGGGAAGTGAATATACGCGTTGTTACTAATCACATGACCAATCTGAAGATTAGAAGACATAATAAACTGTTAAAAATTAATTTCCTAACAAATTCATCACTTAAAAAATTTAAATCCCAAAGGACTTCAAATGCATTTTGACGATTTTCGAAAGTTGTGTGATCATTTTGGTCACAAAAGAAGCTCCTCTTTGAGATTAGCCGTTTAGTTTGAAAAATAGCTGCACTATAAAATTGTTCCATTTTATAATTTTCCAACGTTTTTATAGTTAATCTCCTTTTTGCGATTAGGCAATTAGTTTCAACCTTTTTCTGTAAATTTCGACCATTTCTCAGTTTTTTCATAGTGGTTTCACAACTTCGATTTAATTTAATTTATTTATTCAGTATTGTAATTTTAAGCCTGAAGGGCGATTTGATTAAATTACAATATTACAACATATCTTCTTCATAATTTAATAAGAAATGCATTATACAATTTTATATCATTTCACAATACTAATGTTATAAAAAAGTTTATGTATCTTAATAGTAGAAAAATATGATTTACAATATGGCAGTCTACTTCAGTTATTAGGATTTTTCACTTTGTATGTTTTTCGTCCTAAAATACGGAATTATAACTTTAATTGAAATTTACAGCTATTCCATAAACTTTTCACTTTGATCACTATTTATGCTCCTTTTGATAAGAATTTCGATGATTTTCCATCCAACCTTTTTACAAGTTAAACTACTTTTTTTGTGATTAGACGCTCAGTTTACCAAAAATATTTAAATTTCCTAATTACGATTTCTTCCGCCATGGAAAAATAATTGTCATGTATGTATGGTGGAAAGGGCTTTAGCCAGCAAATAGGATCGGTCAGGATAGTTTGCCGCTACAATTATTCAACGATTTTGGAGAAATATTATAGATTTATAATGATGTCGTCACTAGTATAAAATGGAAAATATAATTAAAATGGGAAAACACAAACTTTGCTTAAAGAAAAGAACGAGGTTGGTTAATTTTAATAAAGTCTTCCGCATTGTTGATAATATGGCGAATGAAGAAGAATGCGAAATGAAGAATTGAAGAATCAGTGGTTTGAAACAGGAACTTTTTTTTATATCGAATGTAATATGTTTGGGGAAATAACATAAACCTTACACTCAAGAAGTCAAGAACAACGTTAGTTGACTTGCCAGACCAGATCAAGCAAAAAAGTTATCATCCGCCCTACCTGTAACTACCGCTGATCTACCTTTAATCCAACTCTAGACACAAAAGTTAAAGGCTTTGAACTTATATTTAACCCCTTTAATTTAGTTGATAAATGCAATTATACTTCTAGAAACAGATTTTGAATAATGAGTCTAAATTTGTCTCTGCTAACCATTTTTAAGAGATTTTTTAAATCATGGTGGTATAAGAATTTTATGAATTTTCATCAAATTTTATTGGTTTTCATGTAATGGCAAATGATGGGGACAAAATGAATGTAATATTCAAATTATATTCAATCACATTATAGTCGATATCGATCATAATTATTGCCCATACATACTTTGGCCAATAATTGAATTAAAAAAATCTACATTTCATCGATTTTTCTGTATGTCATTTAGTAGCATTTGTTAAAATCCATTTTCGGTTGTCGTTCAGTGATTTGTTCCAGTTTGCCCGAACCAAATTTGTTTCATACAGTTTTTGGACCAGTCTAAACTCAAATTATATTGAAATTGTAGCAAATTTTAATCTCAACAAATAAATTTTGTAACTTCAGTGGAGACAGGCCATCAAATCGGTCCAGGTACATCAGTCATCACTTATAACTCAAGTATGTGTGAGTAAGTATTTAGAGTGCGTAGCAAGGTAAGGAGACCCCTTCAATATATATCGTGCTTAATTTTTGTAGTCAAGTTATTTGCGAGGTTCCTGATGAATGCTTAGTGAATTCTAACGCCTGTGACGCTCCTGCGGAGTCGTGCGGTGATTATTGCCCGCCGCAATGTGATCCTTGTAAGGCTTCTGCCGAATTTGCTCCATATCCTGCAAGTTCACCCTACAATTGCCGCTGTGATTGTGGCGACTACGCAGGATGCTGTTATCAGCAACCCCCACGGACACTGCCCATAAGACCCGAAGTTTCTCTAATGCCTTCAAATGCCCCTATGGAAACTGACACGATATATAAAAGATCTTATGTGGTCAATTGTGGAGATTGCTATAGGGCAAAACCTATAATGCCGTGCAATAACATCTTCAGTGTAAAGGAACCCATGGAGAAATGTACCACCCAAAAATTGTCTTACATGCCACATTGTGGGGTGCCTCGAGTGGCTCCTATACGCCCACGAGAAAATTGTCTCAATTTTAGAGGACCGTTATATGCGATGACTTCGCAGAAGCATGATTTTGTGTCTAAAGGCTATTGCAAGAGAGAGCCTATTAAACCGCGAAGTGGGATCTGTAAGCCTTGCGACTCCTTGGAGAAATGCACCGTAAATAGGTTGTCTTACATGCCCGTGGACATTTGTAAAAATCCTCCACCAAAGCCCATAATACAGACCTACAACTATGTACGACCTACTGGCCCGGGGGAGCAGTGTACTATCCAAAAACTTAGTTATTTGCCCTTATGTTTACCGCCAAAAGAGCCCATGCCTTGGGCTGAAAAACTTCGTTGCATTCCGCCGAAATATGAGAATTTATGCACGACGTACAATCTCAGTTATATACCGAATTGCAATGCTAATCGAACTGCACCAATATTGCCAACAGGTGGTCTTAAGTTCTTTGGCACCGACACTAATGACGGCGGTACAGTCTATAAATTGAGCTATGTGGGAGCCAACGGTCGCTGTTGTCGTCCTGCACCTATTTTACCCATTAATGGTTTGGAAATGCCTTCAGGTCCTTCAGAAAAATGTACGGTCCAGAAATTGTCTTACCAGCCAAATTACTGCATTGCTCGCACTCTGCCTATACGACCTAGATTGAATTGTATCAAACCATCCGGTCCCATGTGTTTTATGACCACTCAGAAGCATGATTTTGTACCTAAACCTGTGTCTCGCCGTGGTCCCATTAAGCCGCCTACATCTATTTGTCGTCCCACCGGAGGTTTAGAGAAATGCACGATAAACAAATTGTCCTACATGCCAGTAAATGTTTGTGAGTTCAGACGACCCAATCCCGTATTGCCACGACCTGGAGTATGCCGACCCGAAGGACCTATTGAAAAGTGCACAACTTACAAGTTGAGTTATTTACCCAATTGTATTATCGCAAAAGAGCCAATGCCATGGGTGAATGCTTCAAGCTATGTGAAGCCAACAACGCCCATTGAGAAATGCACGATACAAAAATTGAGCTATGGTCCACCAGGAACCTTTTCCAGATGTAGAGGTAAGATATGACAAATGACAAATTGAATGACTCGATAGTGGAAAAAAGTTGCTTGTTTTGCACTGAAATGTCGAAATGAGATAATTTCCTATGAAAAGTATGAATGAAGGTTAACATTTATAATATGTTGAACATTATGACAGCTCAATAATCATACATACTGTTGATTAATCGCAGATCACGCTATTCAAGTAAGCAACACAAGCAGAATAATACCAACGGAGCAGTGCTGGCGCAGTACTGAATCCATACAGCCTTAGCCGACAGTTTTTTTTATAACATTAACAAAGTGGTGATACAGCAAAAATTAATCATATACATCGATATGGATTTGTAAAATAAAGTTATACTTTTATACCTTTGGTTGCATATTCAGATCTGACGCTTGCCCAAATCTTCCAATATGTTCTAAAAATGTTCTACAAACTGAAAGTGCAAGAATGGAAACACAATTTATAATTAGTTCTGATGATACCTTGAATCATTGCAAACATTGTGGAATCAGTGGAAATATGAGTAGGCAAATTCAAAGAAAATTTGTTGAGTTCATGGCACATTTCTGTGGATGAACAATGAATATACAGAATGTTATTCATATCACAGATGACACCAAAAATATAGGGAATCTAATACCATATTCTCGGCTGTGTTTCTGTACTAATTTGCTTTATATTGCCCAATTTCAAGAGCCAATACTGGGCTCTATCAAATCGGCACTACGCCAAAGCTGCTAACTAAGCTACCTGTGTGTAAAAAGTATATATTTCTTAGTATTCTATAAAAGGGATATGGCTCTTCCATTCTATTCTTAGACTCACTGAAATGGAATTATTGTTTATTGATAACGTATTTTTTTTTTATCAGAAAAGTGACTAAACCCATAAAAAAATTGGTCACAAATAAACTGCATTAAAAATAGTAAGAGTAATATTTCGAAACGTTTTGACTAAATGTTGAATACATTTTGTTTAACTAAGTTATTAATTTCCAATTCTAAGTTCCGAGCTCACATTGATTACTTCATTTTAGTTAGTATTAAAAAATAATTGAAAATTTTCTAAAACTACAACTTCCAATAAGTAGTATTTCTAAGATGATTATGGATTGGCGCAAAACAGACAATTTTCCCTAAGCCTATAAGATCTCAAAGTTAATTGGACAGTAGTTTTTGTGGAAGCTGAACTACAGAGCTAGTTTTTGTAGAAAATTGCAATAGTCTTATCATCCGTGTCAGCGCGACTTTAAGACAAAAAATCACTAGGACACTCAAAACGGTGTGCAAAAATATGAAGAAAATTTCGTTAGAAGCGTCGGATATGAAAACTATATAAGATGGCAGCTTTAAAAATGTAAGCTTTTCCAGAGTAAAAATATAATTTTTGCAGTTTATATGAATTAAGTATTACAATTTTGTTATATTTACAAGTAATGTTATTTCAAAATTAAATAATGAGATTTTCTGCGCAATATTTTCATGGAACCTATTGATTTGATAAAATGCTCTTTCTAGTTTATTATTTATTTTTTTTTTTTTTCTTTTAAGAAAAGTTGGGAGGTTTCAAACTAAAATGGGGTTTCGGATAATTAAAATGGCCTGTTAAAATTTCTCCAGAACCATCGAATATGAAAATTATTATAAGAATTACTTAGAAGCTTACAAGATGGAAGTTTTCAGAAATAAAAAATGTAATTTTTAATGATTATTCGATTTAGGCATTATAATTTTCTTATATTTAGATTCCTATTTGTAGGAACTTTTTTGAAAAAAAAAAAAAACAATTTTATTTTACAAAAAGGACTATTATAACTAGTAAGTGTACTTTTTGGTCGCAACTGTGTCTACCATGGTTTCAATTTTCGATGACAAGTTCGCTCATACCTAGGGCGAATCCCACAATCGTAGATGGCCTAGCCTTTGCAGGCTTCGAACTTTATTATCCCCAAAGGAAAACGTCTAGAGTCGTCAATGAACTAATACCTATAATGAAGCTATATTATATTTATAGAAATAGTTATCACAATAGCTTTCTATGTTTGCAGTCAGAGCAATACAAAAATGCTGGCAAACATTCAACATCAAGTATAATACATACATGTAATTATGTATTAAATAGTTATGAATAATGGATTGTATATATTGTATGTGATGTATTGCTGCCATAGCCAAACTAAATTTCATTCATAAGATTTTATATAATGAAATCCGCCTGTTCCACAATCACCAATTAGCAATATGTACTCCCTCATATCAAAAGTACACCAATTGGCTTGCATCTTATATTTGAAATTAAGAGTTATTTTTTCTCATTAGTGGTATATGAGAAGAAATAGCTCTTAATTTCAAATACAAGATGCAAGCCAAAGCAACAACTTGCTTATTAAACTAGAGCATAGAACTGCTACAATTTGAAAACAGTTCACAACATCTGATTGGTACTATTTTGAACTAGTTTGATTAGAATATATTGGGAAAATTTTAATAAGAGAACGACCACAGCTCGCGCATTTTGTGATTAACTTTTCATTTCGAAAAATAACTAATGCTGTATCTGCTTATGCCCACTTTTACAGGTTGTAAACAAAGCGAAAATAGTACTACCTATCCCAAAGCGGGCCTTTGCAACTGATTAGCCACATATGGATACGGTATCACTTCTGTCTTCATCACAAAATTACCAATTTGTGTATCTACAAAAGAAGAATGTGTTCTCCTTCAACGAGAGTACAATAACTTAAAAAACTTGTTTGTATGTAATTTATGTCTAGATTATACGTAAACGCACACATATTTTCTGTAATAAACATGTCTTTCAATGTTACATTATAAGTTTTATTTCCAACTTAAAATTTTAAATGGATTTTTATTAGTTACTGTTATGTAATATCTTAGGTATATTTAATCAAGCCATTTGTATTAGTTGACGTTTTATACCTTCCCGACGCTTGTTATCACGTTTCTTTTTCTCTTGGGTTGCGTCACGGAAGAGCTCTACACCTTCCCTTTCCTCAAATTCATGTTGTAGCAGCGCCAAACTATGTAGATTTAAGCCGATAACATCTCTTAAGGCATTTATGTCTCGTCTTAGGCACTCAATTAGTTTCCCCAACAATGATTTCATATGTTTGGCCCCTGTGATGGGTTTCATGTGGACCTTGAAGAGAAACATCGTAACTTTAGTAAGCAGCTCAATTTCATCGGAACGCTGTTCCAATATAGCAGGCAGTCTTTCCAAAAGCTCACAGACATTGGAAAACGGTAATAACAGCAATGCCTCTTCCAAATCAGAAGCTCTTATGCGTGCTATTGTGACCAAAAGGAAATCTTGTGGATTCTTCACATCTAAAGCCCTCATTAAGGGGTGTAATTCAGGTTTCTCGTCTTCATCACTTTCATATTGTTTACAAATCTCTAAACATTCGAGAATTGATTCAGCAGCTTTCTCGGAACCCACAGTTTTTCGTGATGCTAGCTTTAAGCCGGGCAACAAGGGCACTGAATGGTCTTCACCGGTAGCCAATTGCTGGTTTTCTATTTCTGCACGTTCCTCTTCTTGAATATCTTGCAAAACTATCGGTTCGTTAGTCCTTTCAAATAAACGCAAACATCTGTCGGAGCCACAGGAAACAACAAAACGGCCATTGGGACTGACGGCCAAGTTGTAGGCTTCACCTATATGACCCGGCAAAGTGATTATCTTATCGAAAGTATCTGCGTCCCACTGTTTGATCTTGCCGTCTTTGCCGCAAGTGAAGAACATATGAGTCTTGGGTATAAATTGTAGAGCCATAACGGAGTCGTCATGGGCAAATAAAGAACGATGGCAGTCGCCAAAATCCAAACCCCATATCTTGACATTGCGATCCGAGGAACCAGTAGCTATTAATGAGGAATCATAAGAAATATCCATACATAAGACAGGTAATTTGTGGCCATAGAGGGAGAGATAAAATTTAAAGGTATCCAAAAAGAATATCTTTACAGTGGAGTCCAGCAAACCAACGGCCAAATATTTCATATCGGGACTGACTTTTACACACAAGACAGTTTCTTCCAGTTTCAGTGTGTTTTTGTGTAATAACGATAAAACCTTGCCGTGCCTTAACGTGTTTACATTTTGCTCGTTTTCTCCATCAATTTCCATAGAATCCTCAGGATTGTCTATCAATTCAAAGGTCCAGATTTTGACGGTCGAATCACTGCTGCCGGTAACGCAACCCTTTTGGTCAGGTAATAAACCAATCGACCACAGTTCCTTGTCATGAGCTGGAATCTCCTCCACAACATCGGCAGAACCCACATCAACTATCAGCATTTTACCCGTTTTAAGACCTAATATGGCATATCTATCACCCGGCACAAAAGTAGAGCATAACACATAATCACTCGTAACTGTTCTCAAACATTGCATGGAATCCCGATTCCAGAATTTAAACGATTCTGCGGATCCCGAACCAATTGCTAAAGAATCGGAACTAAAGCACACGGCTCTCACCTCTGATTGATGGCCTTGCCTGTTAACAGATCTCAGCAGTTTCACAGTTTCTTCCTGGGCAGACCTTTTCCGCTTGAAACTGGCTTCCAAGCTGTATAGATGTATGGTATTGTTGGCCAAACTCACCAAAACTCTGAGCTCATCTCTAGCGCCTAGCAAATTATCAATAGATTTAATTTTTTGTTTAACTTTTATGCTCTCCAAGCGTCTGATTTCATCGGATAAACTAATTTCATTAGGATTGTCTGCATTTTTTTCAGAATCGTCAGACTTCTTCGCCTTTTTTAAGCGTTTAGCAAGACGCTTCTTTGCTTCCTCTTCAGAGCAAATGTAAAAATTTTCGATTAGGTCATTAGTGCCATGGCAAGTAATAATTCTCTCTGTTGCATCGGCTACGAGATTGACGCATCGCCCTTTGCCAGCCCTTTGAATAACACCACAATTGGCTACGGATATGGGGCTTATGGTATCTTCATCATTGATCGATAAACCCTCTACAGCAGATTCCAACGAGTGTTCTGGTTGTGAAGGATCACGCGGCTTTAGACGGTACACATTCAATGTGGACTCCCCACTACCGGCTATCATAAGGTTGCCGACGAAAGCCAAAGCCCATACCTCGGTGCGGTTGTCCACAATTGTTTTGAAACAGAATTGCGTTTCCAAATTCCAAAATTTGATTTGTGTATCTTTGGATGAACTCACTACAATACCTTGCTCTTTAAAGCGCTCCATAAAATGGGCATCTGTTATGGGCGCATTATGGCCAATCAAACGTTGACGGCCTGCCTGTTCGACCACATCGACAACCACCAATTCGCAATCTAAACTGCCGGATACCAAACGTATACCCTGCTCATCGTATCTTAGAATGGATACAGCACTTTTGTGCAATGCCAACGAGCAGACGGATGCGGTAGGGTTAGTTAAGTCGAAAATCTCGACTACACCATCGTTATAACCCACCGCCACATGCATGCGGTCGGGGGATACCCTTAAAGCGGTGACCTCTTGCTTATCGCGACGCAAGGTGAGCACACGTTCGCCCAATCTAACGAGAATATAGTGATCGTACATGTCCACAATACGAAGAATTCAAAGACTTACCTCAAATCCCACAAAATAACATTCTCGGCCGCAGCTGTCACTACGTATCTTCCCTCTATTTTATTGTAAATCACGAAATTCACATTTGACCTGCCACTGGTTATTATGTTAAAACTATCAACGGCTACATATGCTAAATATTGTTTCGTCAATCCCATGATATATCTTCGATTTTCACTAAGAATTAAATGATTTTATAAAAACGAAGTACTATCTTGAACCTCTTTGGAGTGTTTATACAAATGCACGTGTTACTTGTTGTTGTTTTCGCATTGTTTTGATTTTGTGCTGTGCAAAGTAACCAGATTGATAACTTGAAGCTTACCGGATTGCCAAGACACGAAAAGTATGGAATTTTCATGATTTAGAAAAAAAATTAGGATCGCCGATTTGTAGCATGTTCGATTTGTACTTTCAGGCTTCTTGCTTCTGTGGTCTAGATCGCACGAAAAAACATGAATTTTACTAAAAAAAAACATTTCCTTGAGATATTTTGGACTCAATTACTCGACAATTACTCGAAGTGTTCGTCAGACAAATCGAGATGACCGCAAGATGATACAAATGCATATTGTTGAATAACGTAGTTTATTATGTCGATTGTGCAATATTCATCAAAGAGAATTGAAATGAGTACAGCTGCCATTCCGCCTGATTAAATTTTTTCTTTAAGCTTTTTAGTGCAATCGGCAGTATTCAAGCAGTTTCTACAATGAAAGCCATTACTCGTACCCAAAGTTCTCCCTGAACACTATTCTGCAGAGAGAGTACAGTGAAGGCACGCAGTGCTTACGTTTGTAAAAGTACGTGAAGCGAAGTGATGCAAAAGCGAGTGGTATAATCAACACAACCATTGCATTTAAATGCGCTAGATCAATCCAATGTAGGTAAACTTTCTTGATTCCATTTATGATAGCCGTTCCGTATATTTATTTCTCCAAATATTGTTTCATCCGATGCCATCAGGCAAATTTGTATGCTCTACTGCAATATAGAGAGCATTATTGTCTGCTATAGTGAATTCCCGGCCGACATTCTAGTTTTGTTGGATGCTGAATCACTCCAAAGTTAGAGCAGTCAAAACTAAAACAGCATCCTACGTAAGTACATTTTTTTTATCGAAATCAATAAATAAGATTTCTTCTCGTTTACCAAAAATCCACTCTAGCTGATTCATTTTCAATGCCAACCAAGTAGGATGGAATAGACCTTAGTTTTTCAAATAGTACAACTGCAAATGGATAAGGGTAATACCGCAATATCATCAGAACTAGTTGCTTGGAATAATGTGACCTACATGTTACACAATCATCACCTTTCAGGATAAAAAAAATCGTATGCACAACCCCGTTAAAAGTACCAAATATTGTACAATACACGAGTACCAACATTTCCATCCCCAAACCTTAGCTCTTTTTTATTAGAGCTTGCGCAATAGATGCTGCATACTTTTAGGAACTATTGTAATATTTTCTGAAACAGCATCTCTTATTCGCATAAAAATAAGAAACAATTTTCAATTTATTCCATAGTAAAATTAGTAAAAAATAGTAAAATTAATTGCCACAAATATGGCAGACTATCAAAATGTACCAGGGGCTGGTGGTAAGTGATCTAAAATCTACCATTTGCTATCAAATAAAATTTCAGTATAATGTTCTTAACAACTACACTATTTGTCTTGTTTGTCTTGAAGATGATTTAAACACAGAATCTGTGGAAGTATTACGTGAACGTTTAAACACAATGAAACGCCTTATGGCGGAACGGACCACCCAACAACAACAAAACCCTGCAAGCACAGAAGAGATTTGGTCCACGAGACGCCACACCTCAACGGGTATCATTGACGGCAATTTCTTGAGTATGGCCTTTGGCGGAGCATTACTGGTGATAGTTTCCGTTTCCGTATACGCCTTTTATAATTTATATCATGCCATTTTAAAAAAATTTCCCTCAAGGCACGAAGAATTGTAAATTACAACTACAACTTTGCAAAAAAAATTGATTAAACGAACAACAAACATTTTGTTTAAGCTTATGTTTTTCTTTTTTATTTTCATTTAAGCATTTTTGTATAAATATGAAAAATCACAAGTTGTAAGAGCAGTTCATGGATGACAAAAAAAAAAAAAAAAATAAAGGTAGAGCGTGATAAAAACATTTAACAAAAATATTTCGTATGTTGAGGCATTTTTACAAAGATCAGACGTAACTTAAATGGGCACGAATCTATCAATCATTTAGTACCATTATTACAATTACTAATCAGGGCGCACGAAGCTAAATAAGGTAAATTATTTTAAATTTTAAAAACCTTTCACAAAAATCATCGTTTTATATACAAGTATATTATAAATGACATAATCCGTAAATAACATTTAATACACATTTTACATAGCGAATTGTGACTGACTGATAATATACATTTTCAATAGTAAAAATGGTTAATTTTACAAAAATACTTATAAGAGACAGACTATGATAGTAGAAAAATTTTCATCTCCCGATTATATATTATATCATGATTGTATATAGTAGGTAAAAAAAGAAAGCATTTTCAATATCATATTTTAGTAGTTTGAGTCGCATAATCAAGTACAATAATACAATACATTATGTTCTATAGAAATTATTCTCTTCTATGGGGTTTGTTTGTTTGTTTGCTAAACTAGTAATAGTAAATCAAGACAGGAATTACATAAGTTTATAAATTAGTTTTAAAATTTAAGGCATTGGTATATTGGATGGCACATACTCAAGGAAGTTTGCAGGAAATTGTCCTTGACGGCCATTAACTTCACCATATAACCAGTCTTCATTGATTCTATATAATATGGTGACCAAATCATTTTCCTGTTAATAGAGAAAGAAGACAGAGAAAATTAATAAGAGAGGAAATGAAAGATGAATTTAATCACCATTTACTTACTTTTAATTCTAAATCACCCTGTACATCTGCAGGAAAATTATATAACGATTTAACCTTTAATACATTGCTACTTGTGGTGTTGTTGGTTTGATATGTTGTGTTGTTTGTAAGTGCTGCTGAGGAGGAGGATTGTGATAGCGATTGAGTGCTCGTTGTTGTTTGGCTTAAAAGTGGCACTTTGACTTCGATATAATTAACGGGGAATATACCCTCACAGCCGGAACGAGAACGTCCTTTAAACCATTCCTCGCTCACTTGCTCGATTAAATAGATTTTCTCATTTTCCTAATATAAATAAAAAAAAAGAAGCAAAAAAAACGAAAAACATTGAATGTGTGGCAGCAGCATGATTGTTTAAATTCTATGGAATTGAATCAATGGTTAAATATCCAATTATTTCTGAAAAGAACGCGTTGATTTTGTACAAAGTCTTTGGCGCTCAGGTCTAGATGTTTGTTACACCTAATAAAATAAACCTAAAACAGTTCGATAGTTTAAGAATCACTTGC
Organism: Philornis downsi; assembly: GCA_019455685.1. Lineage (NCBI taxonomy): Eukaryota > Metazoa > Arthropoda > Insecta > Diptera > Muscidae > Philornis > Philornis downsi. The sequence continues at coordinate 1,576,788 of JAHXMU010000668.1, forward strand.
TGAGTACGTGTAGCCATGCCAATCCATCTGTAATCGTGAAGTTTATAATGGAAGTTGGCAATTATCAGTAAGTTACAGTCGCAGATAAAATCTATTCTAAAATTGGTTGTAATCTGTTCACTTTCTGATGTTACTCGCATAATATTGTCTCTAAGCTTAGATTTTTTTCTCTAGGATCTATTCATCAAAATCTTATTTTAGAGTTTTCATAATTAATTTTTAGAAAATGGGTCACATTCTCCACGATTTGATACATGATATGATGATATAGGAGCCTTAGTTGTTAATTGAATATGCTAAGCTTATATCGTTTTCATCAAAATTGACAAAAATTTGTCAAATTTGTTTTATGTGTTTTGTAATTAGCCAATATTAGGCCAAGAAGCTTCAAATTACAAGATTGTTAATGGCCCTTCCAATTTTTTTATTTCATCCGCGTAATGATTTGTCGAGTTTCTCAGAATAAGTATCCATTTCACTGATGACTTCTGAATTTAACTGAAATATTTTTCCATCAAGTTTGAAAAAAAGATAATAGTCACAAGAAACCAAATCAGGAGAATATGCGCGGATGTGCCGCCGTTGCATCCTGGTGCAAAATAGTTTTTCCCACTTAAGCGATGGTTCTTGCTTCAGATCAAAATAAAATTTGTTCAAAAGCTATATTGTCCGGCGATCGTTTTGAACTTTTCAAGGCTGTCAATGAGAATTGTTGGATATCCCTTTCATTTCAATCCATCTTCTATTTTTTCATTAAACATATTCTTATTATTAACTAGCTGACCCGGCAAACGTTGTTTTGCCTTCAAAATGTTAATGTGGTAAAAAAATTAATTGCAAAAATCTCATCTCCAACGCCATCTATCACTTCAAATAAAACCTTTTAAACCTTCCGGAATACTCTACCAATAATTTAAAACCAAAATGAGCTAAATCGGTCCAACCGTTTTCGAGCTTTAGCGAGACTAACGCACAGCAATTGATTTTTATATATATAGATATTCTTATCACCTCTTATTATTCCTAAGGCAACAGCAGTGAATCTGCAGATGTTGGGTGATCAATTTGGCACCATGATAATTATACCACTAGCAATCTGCAATTCTCATAAAAAAAACATACCCTGGGAAAGAAAGCAAATTTCTTGTTTCGTGCCACAGAATTTATAAACTGTTTTCTTTTTTTTCTTTACGGCAATTCAGTCTTTAATTTTTCTGACTCAGAGCATCCTTCAAAAGTTTACAATTACAATAATTCGAATTATTCAAGTACATTTAACTTATGTGAATTTCTTTTTATTAAAAATATTAATTACTGAAACTATTTTTTCACTTATCCAAACTTTAATTTAATTAATTAATTTATTGACGGACAAGTAAAATATGTCACTTTCATTTAATCGGATTCAACTGTTCTGCTATTTTAAAAGTATTTGTGTTCCTTCAGTATTTCTATTCCTTATGGTTCAGTTAATGAAATAAGAACCAAATCAAAAATGAGATTTTCAAAATTTTGAGATCATGCTGCGCAATTGACAGTTTAGGCAACTAATAGGGATTGTTAAAGTCGTTGTTATCTCAAAAACTGTAGCGGGTATACTAAAATTTAAAGCTAGAAGTTTGAGGAATTTACCTCACATCTCAGCCGCCCAAAATTCTTTGTTTAACCGCAACAAAAATTTATGTTTGCCAAGATTATCCCTTAAGTTTCCCAAACACTTATGTGCGTATTCTGCATTGTTTGTTAGTACCCTTCAATTATAATATAGGAAATATAACAAAGTGAATTAATTTATTTCCTTTCAAGTAAAGGTGTAACCTTTATTTAGGACAAAGTCCGTTTTTAGAGCGAAATTTTTAAATTTTTTAATAATCAATAGCTGTTCCTCGTTACAATCTATTCATATTATTTGAGTGGAACCAAATTTTAACGTAAAAATGGTGGTTGCCAACCCAATGTAAATGGATTGCCAGAAAGGGGAATTTCAACATTTAGGATTAAACAACAGTAATTTAAGTTTGAAAAACTCTACCCATTTTTATGAATTCCATATACATACAACCATTTGCACAATCCCATTTGATCTTACTTACCCTGAAACATAAATCTCCTTCTTCCGTACTATCGAAATCATATAGAGCTATACCATATGGCTGCTCCACTGTGGCACTATGATGCATATCGCCATTACCTGAATACAGATGAATCGCATCGACTTTACCCGAAATGACATCAAGCAAAGATGGTACGCCGCCGTTGAGGGAACTCGTAGGTGGTGGTGGTGGTGGAGCACCTTGCGGCATGGGCGGAGAAGGTGGCGTACACAAACTATCTGGATATAGAGATGCTCCGTAGGGTTTAGCTAATATTGGAGGTTTGGGAGCTTTCGGTTTTTGTGAAATTTTCGGCTTTATTATTGTGGGCATATTAAGAGTGGGCGCAGGAGGTAACAAACTTTTGCCATTACATAAAGGATTGTCGCCCGCACTGCTTTGTACACGCGTAGTTGCCACACTGAGATTCCTTACGGGCGCTGTACCAATAGTGCCATAACGCATTTGCTGCGTTGCCGTAGTTATTGACGGATCTGGTGGACCAAAAGCTTCTAAGGTTTCCCATGGATCTAAGGGACTGGTTGTAGCTGGTCGCGAACGTCCAGCTGCTGAAAAATCATCTTCAAACCCGCTCTCTGGTTGTGATACACTACCATTGTTGGGAGAGCTAAAATTGGAATCGGAGCTAAAACTATCCACGCTTAAACAATCGGAATTTGACTTTTGGGTGAATGTCGGCGAACTTGGAGGAGAATCAAAACTGATAAGTTGACCCTCGTTTACGGACAATTGATTGCTTTGCGTCGTTGCGGAGGACACACAATTCGGCGTATTATCCCAAGCATTGTTCCAGGTATTCTGATTGAAAGTTGCCAACTGTGATGTGGACGATTTTGCGGATGATGTAGAAGATGTAGTGGTAGTACCATACGTAGCGGCACCGTATACACGTGATGCAGAGCTGGGTGTGGGAGCCCTTGAGGATTTCTTACGATGGAATATATTACCCAAAATGTTGGAAGATTGAACAGGAGGAGTAGGAGCTGGCGTCTTTTTTGGTTGCACTTTTGGTGGAGGCGGTCTAGGTGGTGGTGGCTTCTTATAGTTTCCGTTAGCCGTTGTCGCTGCAGAACCGTTGCTAGCTCCGCCCAAAATGTCAAATGGCGAGTCATCCCAATTAGTGGTTGGTGCATAACGTGCTTGCGGAAACTTTCGTGTGATTGAACCTGTTGTGCTATTGTTGTTGTTCGTTCCAATACCATTGCTCGTGGGCTGGGTACCTTTCGGTGGAGGCGGCAACTTGATGGTTAACTTTGGTACAGTGACATTTTGACGTTGCAGTTGTTGCTGTTGTTGCAGTTGCAAGCGCAATTGTTCTAGACTAGCATTGGCAGTGGCCGCCGCATTTTGTGCTCGTGATCCTGGTGGCGCCGGTGCGGGACGTGTTGGCAGGGTCATACTTTATGATGACGTGACAGTCTGAGGCCTTTCTAACAATACGACAGTGTATTTTTAACGCTGTAATGAGAATCAAGCGAAAATAAAATAATTAGTATGAAGTCGATAAGAAAGTGTGACAATGATCAATATAGAGGTAATTAACATGAAAGCTACATGTTGTCAATATTGGCCAATTAATAGGGCAAAGCTAATTTGTGAAATATCATTTAAAGCTACAGCAAAACTGTCAATGGTTTGTGATAAAAGATAAAGAGTTTTTGATGTTAGAAAATTACGTATAAATAATTTTGGAAATATTTTTATTTGAAATGGCGTATTGGGAACGCGGCATTATTGTAATTCTAATAATTCTAATTTTATAATAAACGGCCTTTCACTTTTTAAGCGCATTAATTTTAGAAGTCAAATGTGGTATGTAGACGATTGTGGCCGCCATGTTATTTTGTACATATTATCTACATACATACAACATAATGAAGAAATTTATTTTCGCCAATTTTTACTATTAAAAAATGACGTAAACCCCTCGGCCTAAATGAGTTGTTTTCTTTCCCACGTTATTGATAGAAATTAATTTTTATTTGCACAAACTAGTATACACCACGAACGCTGGTAAGCCCAATGAAATCGTGAGAATTGCAATGAACAATCAGAAAAACGAAAAAATTAAATGGGAAAGGACTCTAAGAAGGTCATTAACAAAAATTAGAAAATTTAAACAAAAAATATACAGTAAAAATATACATAATTAACAATATTCCGAATGTAAGTTTAACTTTTCATTTATTAAATGAAATAATTACACTAATCTGTTGTCTGAAATAAGCTAAAAATATAGCAATAAACCACAAATTTATGATAATTACAAGTTTGCAGTGAAATTTAGAATAGTTTATTTAAAATTTAAATGGTCCTTAATTTCAGAGTTAATTTACCATAAAGTACGCTGAAATAGATGGCTAGTGATAGAAATTGCTGCACAAATTTAATGGGCAACGAATATGACAAGAAATTGTCGAAAAGCAGGAATTCCTACTTCAATTTCCAACTCCTTCAAGTAACGTTTGAAAACAATTTCAGAAAGGTGCATCAAATTGTGGACATCATTTATCTAGATTTCCCCAAAAACAAACTGTTTCGAGAAGGACGCTTTGAAATGGAACAGCCGGAATGTATCTCTTACCTCGCAGGTTTAACCCCCGATACAGCCATCTGACTATCTGTAAGCGGCGGACGCCTAGTTGGGTCTAACGAACACTTAAATGGAAAACACTAAATGCTGGGAAACTCTCCAATATCTTATTCATGGGATGCAAGGGATTTTTTTTGCCATAATGTGAAAGACGTTCCACTATAAAAGACGTTCTTGTTATAAAAAATGATGACAATTTTCTTTTAGAATTGGAGAGAAAGTAGAGATGATATCCGCGATATATTTGTAGAATATTTTATACCGAAAACTGACTGTTTTAATGGATTTTTGAAAACGACCTAAAAGTTCATATGAAAATTTCATCCCACCAGACGTCTACATCCTCTCGCCCTCAAGATTTTAAATAATCCATTTGTATGTTCTACAAAAATTATTCTTGTTAAACTTCACTGAAGACAATTGAAAATTGTATATCGTATAAGTATATTATACCGGAGACAGAGTTGGTCTGGATCCCAAAAATATGTTGCATAATTGAGTGTTTCTGACCGATTTCAACTTACTTTATTTCAATTACTTTGCAAACACTGGGATTACCTGTTTTTGTTGTCTGATCTTTATCAAAGTCAGTATGGAAATAAAAAATAAAACCCGATCATATCTTAAAAATGATGAGTCTAATCACGAATATGTCTTCATTTTTTAAATTTTCTAAGAGGTGTCGATATTCCAAAAACGCCAAAGTAAAAAATCATTAGAACACAAATATAATTGTACATGGAAAACAAAACATTCAATTGCCAAAATATTGTAATTGTATATTTCCACATGTCCACATGTATATGTCCTTTATTACGTGATAATTTCGACCTTTCATTAAAAATTAAAAAAAAAAATATGGGAAACAAAATATTGCTTAATTCAAAAAATTGCTAAACACAAAATTTGAGTAAAAATTAAGTCAAATTTTTGACTTGCTGCTTTATTTTCGAAATTTGATTGTATTCTGATTCGAGCCCTTTTTTTTAGAAATTTTCTGAAGTTGATGATTGATGCCCTAAATTGATGTAAAGCTCCACTGATGTCAAAAATTATGCAATTTTTGGGATAGGATGTTACTTTTCTGAATTGTTTTATGTGTTTATTTTGGCGGTTTTGGAAACGTTTTTTACACCGACGCATTCTTGTCCAATCAGTGTAAGTACACTTCATGTTGAACGGTCCTTTCTCTACTTTATCCTTTTTTTTATTTTTATCATTTTGTCATTTTTTACAGATACATCCACTAAACGGAAAAATTCAGCGAAACCTTACGATTATTTAACTGTACTTATTGCAGAATTTCTTATGTACAAGTACCACATAATCAACAATTATTGTTTATTTCGACATCAGGCTATTCCACAAGATAGAAGCGACGGCAATGAAGTAGTATCTGTTTTAGTTGGTTGTCTGACTTTTTGAGATTTGACTACGCTCAACAATTGCAATTTACATTTGGTGGCAGGATTATTCATTTCCAAAATTTGTGTAGCATTAATCGATAAGATCTAATCCAGTATCTAAAGAAGTACGAATTATTTTGTACTCGATTATTTAAAGCCTAATTTCATTAATGGGATAAGACTATGGAATGCATTAAGTTTATTTATTTACTTTTGTCATTTCATTTCACGGCCACATCAGACATCAAAACCAAACCCAAAGAAATGTTTAAACAAATATTTCAAATTTTTTTTTTCACAAATATTCAATATTCAATTCGCAAACACCAATATGTACTCGTAAATGTAAGCACAATCAATGTAATGATGGTTTAAAACCTGTCAAGGTCATTTTTTTCCTCTATTCTCTTCCATGTCCATACCAAACTAATCGAGGGTGGCTGGCGATTTCTGACCATAACCAGATATGAATAAACCACTCAAATTTTATGAATTAACATCGCACATAAAGGGCGACGATATACTATGATCCTTTTATCATTTCTTGGAGTAAAATGTATTGAAGTGCAAAAGAATCCCCTAAATGACAAAATGCGAGTATTTGCGCTTGCTGCTAATCGCTCAAGTGCTGTCAATGACTACCGCAAGACACCAACTAAATAGTGACTGTCTGTCTGTCATGACCAAACGGCCACAAGTAATACACAATATATGTATGTATAGTTTACAACAACTACAACTTCCAAAACACGAGTGCCATGAAGTACCAGAGATTGCAGCCAAAGTACAAAAAAGAAAAAAAAAAACAAGAAAGAAACCTTTAAGCCCACACACAACGGCAACTGCCCAGACACGAGACACTATGAGTCATTATCAATTTGAAAGAAACAAATTGTTATACTATCTACTATGTACAATACTAATGTGTACATAAGTACTTGCTATATAGAGATACCACAAACGACGCATAGAAAGTGTACTATAATAAGAAAATAATAATATGAAACAATTGTTTTGATTTCACTTTCAAAACATTGGTCATATCTGCAGAATGCTTATGGGACTGCGATGAGAGGGCCAGTAGGAAATTTTAGCGGTAGGTAAGGAACACCCAGTTTGAAAGATAATGGAATAATGTAATGATTTAATAACCACGATAACCGATAACAATTTGACAAATTATTGTTTGTTGAATTGCGTTGAATTTAACTAATTATCGGCACATAGGTCATGCGATCCGGAAGATAATTTTTTGCGAAGTTCGGCATTATTTATAAACAAAGTGCGGCACTATAAGTCCCATATTTCTCTAACATTTCGATTCCTTCGGCCAAGATAATGAAAAAAAGAAAACCAGAAGGAAGCATTTAGAGTACCAAGCATCGTTTGATGAAAAGTTTTCCATGATTTTGTGAATCGATTGGGCGGTGTCCGCCCGTCTGGTTGGTCGTGGCAAACATGAAACTTGGTCAGCTTAATATTTTGCCAGATCATAGCCGGGGATTGTGGATGGGCTATATGGACCCAATCTTTCTGGTACATGCCATACGAATTTATCGATTTGCCAAAATTAAATGTAGTATCCCCCCGAACTTTTTTACATTGCATGTTCTTATAAAATTTGGCAAAACTTAACATAAACCGACCAAGTAACCATCTCTCATCTTTTAACCAGAGAAAAACAATTGGTCTATACGTTTCCATCGTCTTTGGATTAGCTTAGTTCTGAGGATAAAAATGGCCGACTTTGCCACGCTCTTTCTAGTTAGTATATCCCAAATTGACCGATTCATGGAAATGTAATTTTCCGGAAATGTAATTCTGATACTTTCCATGCAAAATACCTAATTTAATTCATACATTGCTAGACTCACATATTTTAGTTAATTGTATAATTTAGTACCCATCAGGAGTTTAATGAAATTAGTTTTGCGAACAATAATGGATTTTACAACCAACTCCCATAGGGTACTACACATGCAAATATCATAATTTAGCAAAAAGCAACATTTCTTCTATTGTGACAATAATAGAAAATGATCATTTTATTCGTTGCGCTAATTCGGAACATTTTTCAATAAAAACCTATCGATTTACCATACCCCTTTTGGCGTGGCACTAATGCAACGAGGCCTTTTTTTGTAATAAAGTTATAACAATCTTTATTCGAGATTCTTTGTCAGAAAAAAATTTGTACGCAATATCCCAGATACAGATTTTAAATAAAAAGAATTCAGTTTTTACACTTTTCCCGATTACAGTCGAACACGGGTGTAATGAACTTGAACTTCCGGATGAAATTCCTTATATCCGTTATAAACTTTTTCAATGAATTAAAAGGTGAAAAAAGGTAGAGTAAAAAGCAAACGAAATCAACGAAGTCTTCATATATTTATTAATTTACAGTTCTTGACATGTTGAAATTATTTGTTCAAATATGATTATTATTGTTCGCTACAGGTAGAGAGAATTGTACCAATATTTATTTTCTGCGGGAATAAACAAGTGTTTGCTGTAAAAAAAAATCGCTTTAAAAAAACAATTGTTATAATTTTGAATTTACCATCTACACCTCTGACACGCCTCTTCATTCCCTAATCCAAACCTCAACTTTCGCTGATGACACTGCATTCATGAGCACTAGCACTTGCCCATTAATGGCTTCTAGACAACTGCAGTCTCATATACACACATTAGAATCTTGGCTCGAAAAGTGGAAGATAAAAGTAAATGCCACTAAGAGTATACAGGTTACATTCTCTCTTAGACAGAACAATTGCCCAGCCCTCACTATTCACGGTAGTACCATACCCGTTCATAACCATGTGAAATATTTGGGTATTCACCTTGACCGACGTTTCACCTGGAAAAATCACATTGACTCAAAAACCATACAATTGAAATTAAAAATGGCTCAACTCCACTGGCTTATTGGCTCCCAGTCTACTCTCAGTTTGGAAAATAAAATCATCATCTACAAAACCATATTGAAGCCAATATGGACATACGGCATCCAGTTGTGGGGAACGGCATCGGCTTCTAACATAAATAAGCTACAGAGAAGACAGTCAAGAATACTGCGCCAAATTTGTGGTGCCCCATGGTATATTAGGAATGATAACATACACAAAGATTTAAACATTCCTTATATTTCCGAGGAAATAAAAAAATTAAGCAGGTCATATGTATCGAAGTTGTCCTCCCACTCAAACCCACTCGCTCAAAACTTTCAACATTTTCCCGGTCATATACGGCTAAAAAGAAAGGACACGCTAGACTTGGTCCGGTGATAAACAGTTCTGCTCGCCAAAAACAAGATCCGGCAATGGCGGGATACTTTAGTTTAAGATAGGATTAAGATTTGAATACATATTGTAAATTTCGAAAGAAAGATCCAATAAAGAACATGAATGAAAACAAAAAATTTAAAAAATTGATGCAAAATTATAGCATATTCGTTATAAATGTGTTTCACCACATATCTGTCTATAAATTTTAAAAGATATTGAATTTTACTGCCAACTTGCCTCTATAATGTCTAATTTAGACGCTGGGGCGTAACTTGTTAAAACTCATATTAGTATATATTAATATAATATATACATATTATTATTCTACAGTATTGTACAGTTTAATAATAAAAATTTGTTATTGTTAAAAAAAGTACTACGCATTCGGCTTAGTTCATTTTCGATATATCACATTTGGTAAGAACATATATTGAGATATTCGTTAAGTGTTAATTTGAATTCGATATCTGATATTCAATGGTATGTAATTTAGCTATACTTTTTAAGTTCTGCTCAAAAAAATCAATAATTTAAATTGTATTTTATTAATTTTAGAATTAATCTTTTAGAGTTCTTACAAAAAGCAGATTTCAAGAAAACCTCAGTTCCTTTTCGGTCGGCTTTAGAGATATATCTCGCAAAACCTTTTAAGAAATGTAACTGAATGAGCAGTTCTGAGAACAATTTTTAAGTTTTGTTATGTGTCTTCTACTAATCGGTTTGTGTTGTTTTATTTTTTTCATCTTTTTCGAAATAGCAAAAATTATATTGTGCAACTGAAATTTTTTTTCGTTCAACATGAATGCCTAAACCGATTTGGCCTATCATAAGGTTTGCAGATATATTGCCAGAAGTCTTTAGGAAATCAGATTTTATTGCCTTTTTTCGAGTTCCTAACGATTTGTATATACTCTGAAATTCGAGCTGTCCAATTCTTTATCTATATGTGCCTCTATGGCCCCCCCTCAAAATTATCTGGACACCTGCATTTTTTCGCAAAAGATCTTTAATTGCCCATAAACATGATGTCATTTTCGAACGTCTTATACCACATACGAGTATGTGAGTTTACAATCTCTAAAACCCAAATGAATACAAAGAAAAACTCTCAAGAGTTTTCTCGTCGACTTACAAGATATGTAGATATTTGCAGTATGCTGTTTTTAAAGCCGACGCCTTATGTTTCTTATCATTAATTATTATATTTTCCCTCTGGTGTAGGGATTTATAGAATTCGTTTATCATGTTAAATATTTCAATGGAATACAACTTGAATCCATTAACAAAATCATATGAAACGATTTGAACGAATGAATGGCCGATTTTGATACGATTTATGGTACCATTGACCCCAAATCAAATTGATTATACCAAAGCAGAATAAAAAAAAATGTATTTTTTAACATTTCGTTGCTGTGTCGAACAATAATAGAATTTCCTTTAATTCAATGTGAAAAATTTTAGTAAATGTCCCACAATAACGACAGCAATGTAATTACATTTCAGTTTGGTCGATGAATTTATTGCACCTCTCGGGGAACAGGTTTTTGGGAAGTGATGCACAGGGGATATCCACTACAGCCACTACTTCATGTACGTAAGGATTTTAAGAGATTGTTCATACGTAATTCAATTGTCGTAATTAATTGCACTCTCCACTCACCCCGCCCGATTTTTGTTGACTGAATGCACGTGTAGGTGATGATGAACGAAATGAATGACGATGAATGTGATTTAGAAAAAAAAAAAAACAAAATATTCGAATAGATATTTAAAATACATGTACATTTTATACACTGATATACAGAATATAAACACATAAGAATATAATTGTAAATTCGGGATGATAAACATGGGTGCCACTGCAAAATATATTAGATTTTACGGAAATAAAATTTTACTGAACTAATGGTTTCATTATACCTCGCCAATATTACAGTACTAATAGTTCTGAAGTGCAACCCATTTCAAGTTTTATTTTAAAGTAAATTTAACTTTGAATATATTTTTTCTTGTAAATGCTAAACTTTGCAAATGACAGCACAATAAATTAAATAGAAAATGGGCGAAATTCTTTAAAACTGCAATCTTCCCTTTTATACTCGTATTTAATCTTATACGCTAAGCCAAAATTAAAAAAACGTTAAAGTAAAAAATGCTGAACATAAAGAATGAAAAAAGGTATTTTCACGATCTGACACTTCATCAGAATTTTGTTCATGTTAATCAGAAATTTGTTCATGTCAATTTAACGTTTCCCTTGTTATAAACCCCCCGTTGAAAATCAAAAAAGGGCTGAAAAGAAATAGAGTATTTTTATATACGGATGTTCCGTATATGCGCGTTTTTGTAATTTTTCTACATTTTCGTATATTTTATTATTTTAACGCTCTTTCTAGATACAATAGTACTCGGTAGTAGTACTCTTAGCAAATGGCGTCATTCCAAGTTCGGACGTTTCGTTTCGGAGATATAAGGGTGTTTTTCCAATTTTCCATATCTTCCGAAATTCATCAGTTAGCGCTTTTTATAGACACTGCATATGGACGGTAATATTAACCCGAAACCTTGAGAGTATTCAACAGTAGTCATTCCAGAAGTTCTCCTAGACGAACTTTAGTCATTCGACAATAATCGTCAGTTCAATGGTCCAAAAAAATACGACAGATAATAAAGAATTTGTTTTCGATTACTCTCTTTATTATGTAACCCTATTCAAACAGCATATATTCAAAGGTATTCGAATGCAAACATTTTCATACGGGGCTCTAAAATACAGAACTGCTATCGTAAGAACATCAGCAAATGATTAGAAACTATAAATAGTCCTTTATTTCTTAAGATTTCCACCACTTATTTCGATTTCGGAAACTAAGATTATTCAAGGACCCATCTTGCTCTGAGAAAGGTTACAAATTAGTTCGGCGCATCAGAATAGTAGCTCTACCATTCTTCTATGATTTTCCATGTTTACGTGGAATATTCGAATATTCTCTAAACATTGACATAATTAAGAATAGGGTCTTCGTGGTCCTTGTTTATGTTCTTAAGGCATCATCTTAGCGCGATTTCGGTTCGTAACTTATAAGAAATGTCCATGAAACCGATATTTTAAAAAAACTATAAATTCAGAGTTGTTTTTTCCTTTAAAAAAAAAATGTTTCTTACGTTGCAAATGCTAAACCTTTTGTGTTGGAAACCAACACAAA
>JAHXMU010000668.1:1594399-1607015 GCA_019455685.1 Philornis downsi
ATATATTATATTACTTATTATATTATATATATATATACAAATATTATAATATGTTCGATAATACATTTGTAAACTTGTGGAACAAAATTGTGGTACCAAAAAACAAAATTTTATTATATAAATATATATTACCGAAAATATTTTAATGTAAAAACATTTGTTCTTTCGGTTCCAGTGTTGGAAATCAACACAACAAATGTTTTCAACGACGTCAAATTTTTCACAAGAAAACAATGTCTTGTGAAATATTTTCCTCTTGAAAAGAACATAGTACCATACCACCAAATTGCCTAAACAACAAACTTGAAAACAATATGAGACAATAAAAATATACCGTCATGACTATTTCATTAAAAGAATTACAATTTACTTAACAAAAAAACAAAAAACAAAAAAAAAAACAAAAATGTTGCTTACATTTGCACATCACTGTTTTGCATATTAATACACAAATATATCTTTGTATATATCATTGGGTATTACTCTCATTTTATGCTTATTTTTTAACAAAAAAATGTTCACATGTTATTATTTACACATTCTATGCGTGCCTTTATAGGAGAAAAGTTATATCATTTGAATTGATGTAAATTCTTTATAAGCATAAAAATTGTTCGCTTAATAAATAACAAAATAATATGTTGTCGTCATTTGTAAAAAGCAACAGCTTTTTGCCTTTTGACTATTGACTTCTGGAGAAATTATGCAAATTTTCTTATGTATTCATTTAATTGATTTATATTGAATTTAAATATCGAATTATTCAAATAACGGACAAAAATATTCGTTTTATTGACATGGCCGCAGTCGTATCTATAGGCAGAAGCCAATACAATGTTGTCGAATTTAGAAGAGGAGGTCATAAATATGTTTGAGAAAAAGGAGAAGTGACAGTAATTTAAATATGAATGACACGTCAGCTGAATTATGCGAACTGTTAATAAAACTGACAATATGGTAAAATTTCAAAAGACCTACTTGTACAGCAGAATCTCAAATATGATATTTTCATCTCTAACCAAAGATCAATGTATTTGAAATTTGGGGCTTTCCAAAATTTTATTAACGTGTAAAGTACGACTCTATTTTTGACAGACACATTGTGTTTTTATTATATTTGTAATTTGTAAGGAGAAATTAATTTATACAATTAATAGAAATACTGTTGAATTTCTGCAAAATTCCAGATGTTGCACTTCTATCGGCTTGGAGGGAGTTGGGGTAATAATCCTTTAGAGCTATATTTTTGTAGCAGTAATGTCGGTCATTTAATTCATGACATTCGTGCTTTCATTTCGACTTGGTATCTCTATGATATGACATAGATATGAAGTACATATGTCAAAGGGAATTGAACGAACTTCTCTCATTTCCACTACACCATAATTATATCTGTTTAATATTCATATTTTCATTTAATTTTCATATTCATAGTGCCGCTTGTTTATATTTATAAAAGAATTCATCGTAATGCCTTATAAATTGTAAGACATTTTTATTTATTTAATATTACTTGGGAAAAAATCAATTAATTTGTAATTTTTATTTTAGAACTTCGCCGAACCTATTCCTGCAAAATGCGATGTGTCTGTTTGGATTTTAAAAAACCAAAATAGTTTTGATTTCTATTCGACAAGCCTATTTAAGCATGTTTGTGCGTCCACCTTTCTACCCTCCAGAGGCCGAACCACCTAGCCGAGGAATCTAAAATTATGCACAAAAAATTAGACCGAAAGCTAGCGATCCACATATTAGTGAGAATGAAGTAGACGTTTTGGCGTATGTTTCACCAAAATAAGTTCTTTAACTTTGTGTATTATTTTTTATTATTCTTTTTTCCATTTTTTTAATGAATAGTAATCGATATTTTGAAAACTTAACTGAATTTGATAAATGTTTATTCCACTTAAATTACAAATTTTTAAATTTAATTAGTGTCAACATAAAAAGTATTTCGTGGACAACAAAAAGTACTAAGTGTACAACATCAAGGCTTTCGAAATTGCTTGATAAGTATCATTGCTATTCAAAAAATCTCGGTTCCATCAAAAAGCAATTCAAATGTATTATACTCCGGAATATTCTGGCGTTCTTTATTGCTAGAAAGGACGGATATTCCAGTACATCTCTGTACATTAGTACATATATGGATAGTTTAGAGTACAACAATTTGCTTGCAAATATCAAAAGAACCACTAAAATACCGAATTTTAATCTAATTTCATTTATTTATTTAGCTTTGTAAAATTAATAACTATCAGTTTGAACGTGAGCGAAAATAAATAGTTTTACAAAATCTTGAAACGCTGCTTGTGTAGTTTCAGAATAATCCTTAGAATATTATGGATATTAAAACGGAAGTCTGTCAATACTGCCGAAAAAACCGGCAGTATAAGAAATTATTTAATATTTTTTTAACGAATAGCAAAAAAAAACCATATCAATACTTTGTCGTTATTACGAGAGTGTCACAATACTACATTTTGACTTAACGTATTTTAACTACTTAAAGTACGATTTATAAAACATGATACCATAAAATTATTATTAGAAATTTTCAACTTCTTCGCAAGATATGCGGCAATTAAAGGATTATTTAAATTTATCGTATATTAAAACACCTGATAATTAGAGATTAAAACAAAATTGTGGACGTTGGTATGATATTTAAACACTTCGATAGTGTTTGAAAAATAAATGTCAAAAATAACTTCCAAATTCATTGATTATTTCGAAAATGCGTAGCGAATTATTTTAAAACGTTGGGGTAGAAAGAAATTCTAAGAAACATTTCCTCCCAAATTGAAATGCAAAGATTAATGAACTGACAATAAAAAAAATCTGTGTAAAAATGTTATCTAATCTTTGCTTTGAGCTAAAAAGAAGGAGATAATTATGCCATTAAATATATTAAATCTTAATGAAAAGCTATCGTGCTAATAAAATATTTCTTTGTGTTGCTTATGAGGAACGAAGAATAATAAAAGCTGACAACATACGATATATGGAGGTAATGGAAGATTCTTTAGAATACGTTTTTCTTTATGGATCACTTCACAGAATAGAAATTACCCTTAAATTGGCTTCTCTGTTTGCAACACTCCTACAATTTTTGTGTTATAGGATAACTTCGTACTATTTGTTATAGCGTCAAATGAAGCAAAACCTCAATTAATCTCTGTCATTATTGAAAAAAGGTAGTAAATTGCAGTATGACTGTCTAATGCATTTTCGAAAACAACACGAAAAAAGTGCTAAAGGTCATATTCACAAATATTTATTGAAGGTTTATTAATCAAATTTTCATAGTAAAAACGTTCTTCAAATATTCAATAAGTTATTATGAAAGTGCCCTAAGTTTACATTAGAAGTCGCCGTTTATTGGAATTAGTAGATTTGGTACAATAATAAAATTAAACAGTATAGAAATATATTGCAAAATCTAATAACAAATGTTCGAAATTGCATCTCTTTTTATTCCCTATTTACCACGTCTATCACATATATTCTGATATGGAAGGAATCACGAACATTGCAATATCTTCCTTTCAAAAATAAGTTAAAAATTAAAATACATCACGTTTTTTTAATATTAAACCTGCAGAACTTTTTATCATACTAGCAAATAATTGCTTTTGGAAAAAGAATGGCTTAATGAATCATAAAATCGAAACTTAAAAATCTTGCATAATCGTTAGCAACGATAAAACTTGCACAGCTCAATTTAAACGCGTCCGTAGAGCCACTTTTCATAAAAAAAGGCGTTTACATCGTCCAAATAACGTTAGCTAGTAAAAATTTAGGTGACGCTCGAGCTTCGTTGTCAATACAAAATTACTGGACAGGTAATTTTAAATATGGCCTTCACAGGTCATTAAAAACACTTTACCATAATAAATGCTTCAGGAATCATCAGAGGAGTTCCCATGGTGGATTAATGTTCAAGACGAATAGGACGCTCTAGTTTTTTTGGCCGATATCTAGAGTCCTGGTTTAGGTGAATGAATAAAGTTGCCGTATTAGATTGAATTTAAAAATTTCAAGTTCATTCTCTGCTGATTCAATCAAAATTGAGATCAACAATTTAGACAAGGGCTAAGGAGCAAAGGAAGATGGCTATAAATGTAATACGTATCCGTTCTGCTTTGTGCAATCTAATTTTCACAAAACATCGATCGACTCAAATACCCCCAAGCTGTTACAACTGACAAGCGATTTAATTTATTAGAAGAGTAACAATACATGACCCTTGCCCTTGGCCAATTTTAAAACTAGAGTTTCAAGTAAAAGTGAAAAAAAAATTGTAATAAACACCACATTTTATACAAATCTATTTGGAGTGAACAGGATTATTTGGACAATTATCTTTTACCTTCTACCCGAGTACGAAAAATCATACATTATCATCAAAATTACAAAAAAAAAACACTTCCTTCATGCTATTAGATCGTATTTATATTGGAGTAAGATGAGTTTGTCGTCTTTGTGGAAAATATACTTCTTTACGCAAAAGATACGATCCAGAAGGCATTTAAAACGCAATTTTGTCAGGAGGAGTTAATCTCTCTCAAATACACAATATCACATCTTCGCTACAGGAACAAATTGATATACCCGTATAACTATATCCAATTTATGGTAATACTGAGTACCATTTTTTTAACATTCTAACTCTTTTCCCATTTTTATCCTTTTTCTGAGTACCAACGCCAACTTTTTGTTATTATTTTCTGAATACTTATGCTAATTTTATACAGTGTGTAGATTTCTGTTTATTAGTCTAACTTTTTAATTTTCTTTTCATTTCATTTCATTTATTTAACAGTCTTGTAATTTAAAGCCTTTTGGCCAATATTAAACAAATTACAAAATGCATAAAATAAATACTACTTAAATTTGAAAAACAAAATATAACTTAGAATATAAAATTAAATTAACTAATAGTAACTAATTACCTATAACGCTCAAATTGAAGTGCAGCACAAAGTAGGCGATATGAAGGGAAATAAAAATAATGAAAAAAATTAAATATTGAATGATGTATATATGTATGTAGGTCAGGCCAAATTGCAAGTTTTTTTTTTTGTTTTTTTTTTTTGTTGGTAAATCACAATAAAATGCATAAATTGAAATAAATACTACTCCAAAGTAAATGTAAAAATGTATATAAAATAAAAATTGATCACATAAAATCTTACATTTAATATCAACCAATAAATACACCAATAATTAATAAATATCACTCGTAAATGCAAGCATTTAGATGTCAAAGAAGATGTAAGATGTAAAGAATATTCACCTACGTCAACTGCATATGATAGATAAGTCTATTACGAAATGTTGTGTATGATACATTTAAATTTCTAAGCTCATTTGGCAATGTATTATAGCTACGAGCTACTCTTACATTAAAAGATCGTAAGATGGCAAAGTTTGGGGATAAACAATTGCCTTCTACGAACGGAATGACAAAATTTAAAAGATTCGTATAGGAAACACGGACATTGGTTAGAATATATTTTGTAAAAACACAACAGCAATCGTACATCGACAAATGCAGGAAATGAACATCCCAGAAATTTAATCACAAAAGGTGTTATATGTACACGTCTCTTTAGAGAAAAGATGTAGCGAACAGCTCTGTTCAAAGATAATTGAAGGAGTTTCATATATTTTTGATTAGTAGCAGAGTATATCTTTAAGCAGTACATAATACTTGGCATAACTAGGGCATGAACCAGTTGCTTTTTCACATACAGCGGGAGCGACAAATTAGTTGTGTATAACTGCCTCAATGCATAGTTAACACTTAAAACAACATGATTAATGTGCTTCTCAAAACGCAGCTTATCATCTAATAAGACTCCCAAACATTTCATGTCATTCACAAACTGTAAATTAGAACCATTATAAACTACTCGCAAATCCCCTTCAGTTTGGTTCGAATAAATCATAGCTTTGGACTTAGAAGAATTGACACAAAGTCTGTTTTCTGACATCCAATCACGTAACCTATCAAGCACATAATTAATTTTCTCCTGAAGAACGTCTAGAAACTGGTAATCCCCTTTAAATAGCAACTGAATATCATCAGCAAAGACATACGGTTTGCACAGAGTATCAAATTTTGGAAAAAGATCGTTGAGCACATTACTATATTTCTATTTCTATATATATATCTATATATATATTTCTTGCATAAGTCGTTTAAATTTATGAAATAGAGAATAATTTCGAGCGAAGTACAAATTTATTGTAATTAATAATAGGAATATGATTATATTACAGCGTTTCTACTTCAATTACATTAGAACATTGTATAGGTAATTGCCTTTAATAACATACATTTATTTTTACATATGATGGATGCCACAACGCGAAGCTTCATCGTATCTTACTAAACTAAATGTGTAGTTTATCCCAATGTGTGTAGAATCTGCTTAAACATTAAAAATTCCAGCAGATTTGTGCGAGGTAAGTTAACATATTTGCTGCTGTTGCTTAATTACAACGCTTATAGAAATACTCGTATCTACCTAAACTAATATAAAAACTGGGTCAAAGTTGATATAGACTGTTGTAAGACTGAATCACAGCGAATGTTGGCTGCAGCTGTTCAAACTGCAGTAGAATATATAATTGAGAAAAAAAATACGATATTATCTTGGTTGCGAGATGAAAATATTCTATTACAAATACAATGGAATTTATTATTAATCATATTGTGGAGGTTTTTTTCTCTTGCGAATTATTAATAGACGGTTATTAACAACGGATAGATATGATAATTAGATAATTTTAAACATAAAATATATGCATAATCCCATTTTCGATTTTAGTTTTGATGATCACTGTTGTATTGGAAAGTTGTATAATGCATTTGTTACTGAATTATGAAGATACGTTGTAATATTGTAATTTAATGAAATCGGCCTTAAGGCTTAAAATTACAATCCTGAATAAATAAATAAATAAATAAATAAATAAATAAATAATTTAAGTCGTTATTATTGATTATAGCACACACAATCCAGATCATCTAAACACAGGCCATTTTAGCGCCTTCACAAGAGAGGCGCTTGCTGTTGTAGCAACCAAACGCAGCAGACAAGCGTCTGTCTGTTATGTTGTTTACAAGTCTGTGGAAGCATTTCGTTCTACATCGCAATTAACAAGAAGCTATCAGCTAACAAGAAGCTATTGGCAGGAAAAGCGCAACCAGCCATTGTTAATGAGCTACATTTACATGTAAAAAATGTTTTTGTATCGCACAATTATACGTTGAAATGACACCGAGATCATTAAAAACGCCATAGAGGTGGGCATCCAATAATAAAAACATTGTCAGCAATGGTTTGAAAATGTCAACGTGTTTGCTCGTAGCATGTGCGGCATATTAAAAAATTAACTACGTTCGTTATATAATACAAAATACAAAAGGTGTCATATTTAACTCCAGCACAAAAGGCAGTTCGCCTGGCAAAGACAAAAGTGTTAAAACATTTGCTCGTAGGTGGCGAGCTTGAAAATTTGATATCTTCTTATGAAAAAATCGTTGCGATTCAGTAATATGTAAGCAAAAAAAAATGATCGTTTATCAAATCAAATCAAAAGACTGTAACCGCCACAGGATGCTCACCACTCGTTTTCATTGAGCAAGGCGTACAGGTAAGTAAACAAACCCACAGTGAAAATACTTTAAATAATGCATTAACTTGGGCACGTAAACAATTCGGTAAAAAACAAAAAAAAAACATTTTTTTCCTAGAAGAAGGTACCAGGTTCATTTCTTTTTAAAAACGGCTGTCATATTCCACAGACTTAAACCCAATAAATTTTAGCATATGGCTCATTCTAGAGGCTATAAAACTATAAAATGTGAAACGGTCAACGTCTTAAATATTACCCTTCGCATAGAATGGGACAAAATGCCATTAGTCCACATTCGCATAGATTGTGAAGTCTTCCCGGACAGATTCAATGCTATTATCCGCGTTAAAGGTGGTTACTTCAAACAATAACATACTTTATTCATAAAATTTGAAATATATTTACCATGTGCAAATAAAAAACATCGAAATTGGCAAAATTACTGCATTTTTAATTTGTAATACTTTGTAAGAGCGACGGCATACGCATATAAAGAAAAGAATAAGTTTAAAGACATTTGCTAGATGTTTGGTTATAACACGTTTAAACGTCGAAATTGGTTTCTGGGACATTCTATTTTCTTTTAACAAATATTTGTTTTTCAAACAAAAATCATTTGGAACAAACTGATAATATGATCTGTGTGAATACTTTAAGGGTGGTTCCAGATTTAAAAACACGTTATTATTGGCTGTCAAATATTAAATATTCAATTAGTACAAGTTTTATTTGTAAATCGTATGGAATTAAAATTATATATGTATGCTGAAGGATTTCATTGATGCCTTGCCAACATGTGTTCTTACAACAAAGCAATATGTTCAATAACAGAAAATGGAGCAGCAGGTGGATAAACTCGAAAAATCCCTCAAGTGCACAAGAGTACGAGTACATGTGTACATCCGTAAGATGACATACGGCGGCACAAGACTGATATTTACTAAAGTATAACAATAAAAAAAAGAAATATAACAATGGAATGAGACTAAATGGAAACAGGTGTTTTGTACGACATTTAGTACGTGCGCTCAATGAGCTCATTGGAAGAGCAGCAAAGGGAGAGGTGCTTAATAAATACTACACAATACCATAAAGCACAGTGAGAAGGCAGAAGTGGTGCACTAGAATAAAGGGAAATGCATTAAAAGTTGCGACCAATGTAGCTGGTTGGCATCACCAAAGCGTAAATTGGACGATAAAATAAATATCGTACAATATATTATTCAAAATATATCGTATATAGATAAGATTTATGTAAGCTAAGAAAGGGTTTTATTTTTGAAAATATTTTCAGACACATAAAATCAGTCAAGTAGAGCTACTTGGCTGCAAGAAAGTTATAATACTGTTCCATAAAATTCCCGTGTTACGTGAAATGCCTACGGATTGAAGAAGAGTTCACTCCAAGTTGTATGGTTGAACATTCCGGTACACAAATACTATGTTCATTATCGCACTTGGCTTTTACCGATTTCTTCCCAATACCTGGTCAGGTTGCAGTAACACGAGTGTTTAAGTTTTCTGCAAATGATCTTTATGTTATCAACGTAATACGGACAGTGTTGAAGATGATACCAGCCTTGTTTACTGCAGTTTCCTTCATAATCATTTTCAAGCGAATTTTGGAGAGGCAGCGTAAATGTCTATCAGCCTACCGATACACGATAATTGTAAAATATCAACAACCAGCTATAAGCAACGAGAATAAATGTATAAGAGGGCAAATCACCCAATTGGTGTTTTTGTTGTTACGAAAGGGTAGTGTATTGATCGCTACCAGCATGTAACCGCTTGTCATATTCACATTCAGTTTCATCAGCTTTTCTCATAACAACATTTGAATGTGCCAAGAGAGATTTACTCGAAATACAGCGGCTACATTTGGCCGCTTTTACATTTACTCTTTTTGCTGTGCGTATTGCTTCGTAATTGGCCATACGAGCTGTTGTATTAGCGTTGTATTGGCATTGAATTCTTCAGATTATGGCCGAGCTCTTCATGCTCTTCATTTCAAATCCAAAAAGCATTAATTGCAATTTCTAAAAATCCATCCATATAAGTCCAGCCAGAAATCTATGGTTTCGTACAATTTGCCGCTTTACTGTTGGAGAAAAAGTGGCACGTTTCGATCTCTTTTTGGAACTAATTCAGTATTCGCCGCAGTGTGAATATCTGACCAATTGTGAGCTTACCAATTCAATGTATGTCGATCGACTTTTAAGCTTTCAAGTTCAAGTGCAACTAAAAACAATCTATTTCAAACTCGAAAGTCATCAACTAAAGTACCAAACTTGTCAACAAAAGTACGTCAATGTTCATTTGGTTTCATTCGATGTCTTTTGAATTTCAAATAGAAATTTTGAATATCAAAAAAATTTTGAATATTAAAATGTTGATATCGTCTTAATGTGTTTTGATTTACAAACAAAAATTTCGATTTTGAAATTCGAGTGCATTTTTTTTATTCCAATTGATGCTTTTTGATATCATTTGGAAATGTTGGATATAAAATCAATTATGCTGTTAAGAAGATCTCCCTATATTTAAGCATAATTTACTATAGAATACTGTCTTTCAAATATACAAGAATTGATCAATCTTTCCAAAACAAACATCTTACAAGAGCGAGTTAATTTGAATTATTTGCAGCGTCAAAATCTGCAACTTCAATTGACGAATTTCAACTGATGGTTTTTCAAATTTCAGTTGATTCCTCTTGAAATTGAATTGTTGTACTTTGAATTCCAATTGACAAAATTTTAATTTCAGAATTTAAAATTTCGTTATGCGTTATTTTTCGAGTTTCAAATAGAAAGTTTAATTTTCAATTGACATGTTTGATTTTCAAATGGATATTTTTCGAATCGGTTTTCGATATTCAATTGTTTTTTTCTTTTTGAATTACAATTTATATTCTTTGATTTTCAGTTGGTAAAAGATTAGAGCTGGTTCAGAGAAAGAAATATTACAAAAATCATTGGCCGTTCCACCACATCTTCTATATAATTCCTTTATATACTTCTTCTAGAAAGTATGTTAAAAAAAGTATATTAAAAGAATCGCATGAAATTTGTCATCTATTATCTAGTGGCTCTTGGTCAAACCCTTATAATTACAAATTACAAGATAATTTAATAATTTTGTCACACAATTTAAATAGAGTTTAATGCGCAATAACCGCATATGTGCACCCACCTAACCATAGGAAGAAAGAGGTAAAGAAAATTTCTGGGATATTCCAAATCCCAGAAAAAAATCTCCAGGGAATCCCGAAATAACCAACAGTTTATCATTATATTATATTTAAAACGTCACAAAAAACACACATCTCATCAACAGTTGCAAGCATTGTGGACCATGGACTATCTACTGCTGGGGATGTTCCAATCTACAGCGTAATTTGAATCCATCAATTCATAAAACAAAACGTGCTGCTATATCCACCTCTTTTTTCATCATTTGACTGAGAAATAAAAACCATAAATGACAAAAATCGTTATGCATAAAAATGATTCCAATTAAATGCGATTACCATAATTTAATGGTAATGCCCTTTGACTACGGAATTACTCTTGTACCATGTACAACATGGTATGAGCGGCGGAATGCCGCCGTCACTTGCAATTTCAGCAAACGAAAGCAGTTCTCTGGAGTAGTTTAGTGTGGCGGTGCCGCTTCGAGTCGTCGTTGTGGTGATAATACCGAAATGGGCAGTCAGTTCAGTTTTTCCCCAACACCACAATCAATTCATATTGAGCAGGCATCAGGGAGCACAAAGTGTCGGAAATTTTCATTGATAAGAAACGGCGCTATTTCAACAAAAAACAAAACAAAACAACAAGAATTAATCACATTTCGCGTATTTTTATTCCTCATCGACGAAACAAAGCAAAAACAGCCTAATGTTCACTTGTTTCTGTTGAAATTGAACGTGACGTTTTGCCAAGTGTTTTTGCAAATTTTCTCTGTTTTGGGTTTTGATGTATTAAGCAGAAATGTTGTTTCGCAAAACGCAATTAAAGGTGGGTGGTTATGCAAAATCCCGACAGCTTTAGCAAAACAAAACGAAATTACGAAAAAAAAAATAATTAGAAGAGGCAAATTCACAAACATCAAATAAAATAGAAATTTACGAGATTATCAAATATTAAATATTATAGAGGTTATGTTGGCAACCTAATTATTTAACTTACATATACATATACTTTGCATTGTTTGCTCATCGAATATTTTAGCTATTCAACCCACAAAAAACAATTTCCGCATATCGTTTCTCAGAAACATTATGGTTTTCAAAACCGACTATGGTATATTTGTAACAAAGTAACGGGAAGAAATAATAATATCAATATACACATATATTGTACATTAAGTATTACAGCAAATTAGACTAATAACATATATATTATTCCAACAATTTTTTCTCAAGTTTATGAAGGCCAGTTCTCTTACATTAGGAAAACATAAATACATTAGTCACAGGAGTATATAAAACAGAGATTCACTTTTGAAATCACCATAAAGGTGAATATTCCTTACAGATATTATTTTGTTTGTATTCTAAAAGATTTTTAAACAATTAACATGCATTTCTAATTTATATTTGTAAAGATTCAGGAATTATACGTTCAGTGGTTGCAATATATGTATATACAGTAGAGTAGAGCTAAACATTTGACAGACTTTATTGTTATAGATGCTTGAAGGAAACGTTGGACCGCCCATTAAGACACTTTTCCATATGAAAAGCATCCATGAAGACACTTTTCTTTACGAAAAGCATCTATGAAGACACTTTTCTTTACGAAAAGCATCTATGAAGACACTTTTCTTTACGAAAAGCATCTATGAAGACACTTTTCTTTACGAAAAGTACCTATAAAGACACTTTTCTTTACGAAAGTCATCTATGAAGACAATTTTCTATACGAAAAGCATCTATGAAGACACTTTTCTATACGAAAAG
>JAHXMU010000668.1:1632721-1660940 GCA_019455685.1 Philornis downsi
CAGTTTCGCGGCGACCTGGCAGCTGCAGCAATGGAAATAATGCCCCCATCGAATAGGAATTTGGAAAACGCCGAAATAGATACAATAATACGCGAACTCAAGGCAGTTTTTACTCCTGTCCACGATAAACATTCCAAAATACACGAGCTAGAAAATAAAAAATCGCCATTATCCAATAAAGTTAAAATTTTTTTTAAAGTCAAACATCACTGGCAAAAGCAACTCAAAAAAATTTATCATAGGATGGGAAACAGACTCAGCTGCGAATATAAAGCCCTCTCAAAACAAATACAGCTCCTGAAAATAATAATTAAAGAAACAGTGAACATGGAAGAGGCTCAAAAATTTAAACTAAGACTACAAAATATCAAACCCGGTCCTTTTGCTTTCAAGGAAGTGCATCGGATAGTGGGGAATAATAAATCATCATTTTGTCATCAAATCCAACATAACGATACAATTGTGACAAATAGTTCTGAAATATCGAAGCACTTCTTAAACTTTTTTACATCAGTTTTTGCCCACTCAACTCCGGAAAATGCTGTTAATGACCTTGAATCAAGAGTTTCGTCCTGCGTCGATGTAATTCCTAGACATATATACTCATTTGACGACAATTTTAACGCCCTTGAAAATCCGGACTTGTTTCACTTCACAAATGCTGGAAAAATTAAAAACATCATCAACAATATCAACAACAAGAAATCTAGTAGCTTTGACGGTATTTCAAATTTTATTATAAGAAAGTTCCCCGAAGCCATCATAGATTTACTTACCATTTTGTTTAACAACTGTATAAATAATTGTTACTTCCCGGTCGATTGGAAAAAGGCGAAGATAATACCAATAAAAAAGAAAATCAACAGTAAAACACCGGAAGAATTCCGCCCGATATCCCTATTATCCAATATTGGGAAGATTTTGGAACATGTTCTGAAGGAGAAGTTGGAGAACGAGTTTGTCATAAATCCGATATCAAACTATCAATTTGGGTTCCAAAAGTTCCACTCCACTCAACACGCTCTTCTAAAGTTCAGCAGCGATATTACAAAGCAATTAAACAATAGAATTTGCACTGTTGCAATTTCATTGGATATTGAGAAGGCGTTTGATTCTGCTTGCCATCAAGCTATACTGTACAAACTCATAGAACTCGGCGCCGACCCCTTCCTGATAAAGACGCTGCACAGCTATTTCTCTGACAGGAAATTTAGTGTGGAAATCCATAATTCATACTCAGCACTCGGTCCGGTAAATAGTGGAGTACCACAGGGAAGTGTACTTGCGCCATATTTATTTAATATCCTTCTCTATGACTTCCCGCACCTCACCGATAACTCAACAGCCATACTATATGCCGACGATTGCTTAATATATTCGCATGACGTACTTCCAATACAAGCCTTAAATAATGCTGCATACCACTTAGAAGCAATCAGCGCTTTCTACAAAACATGGGGTATTAGAATCAACGCCGCAAAGTCCGAAGCCATTTGCATAAGGAATGCCTCTGGAAAATGTGACAGAATAGTAGTGCCTCAAAGTAAAACACCACAGCTGTCCCTCGACGGTGTTAATATCCCATTTAGAAACAGCATCAAATACCTGGGGGTAAACTTCACCAATTTGATGAAGTTCAACAGCCATGCCCGTCTATCTCTGAAAAAGGCAAAGCGTATATCTGGTATATTTTCAAATGTTATGAACAACAAATACTTGCCAAAAAATTCAAAGCTCCTTTTGTACAAAGTGGCTATAAGATCTGTACTTATATACGCATTCCCAATATGGTTTACGATCTCTCCAACGATCGCTAAAGAGCTGGAAATATTTGAGAGGAAAATATTGAGAAAATGCACAAGCAAACATTACAAAACACCAACAAAACGATTCTCAAACACACATATATATGGTGATTCTGAAGTCCAGCCATTCTGCAGATACGCCTTGAACCACCAAAAGAAGTTTGTCGAAAGACTCGAAACACACGAGAACAGCCTGATAAATGAGATATATGAACTTGGAAAAGATATGAACTGGTCTGGATATACTTACCTGTCGCCGATTGGTATAATAAATGAAATAATTGACAACGACCTAGAGCCATGCAGCTTACCACAATTCTTTGTGCAGAAGACTCCTGGGACTCACCGAGGCTAGGAATTGAATCATTATATTATAGTACTTTTCTTGTGCACTTACTCACCATAATGAACATGTCTTCAATTCATGTTATTTTACATACACACTCACAGTCTGACTATTATTAACAGCTTTTTTGTTATTTCGTTTTAAGTGTTGTTTATAATTAAGTAGTTTAAGGAATTTTTACAGACACATGCTCTGTTTGCCATAACAAAGATCTGAGCAAATCTTGTTCCAAAGAACATTCGTTTTGTATTTAATACAATATCGCTATTTTATTTTAGCAAAGTGACGTAACCCAATTATCCATGTATTAGAATAAGACAACTACAGTTCTAAGTATAGTCAATTGTCATATCGTTTAAAAGAAAAACATCATCATGTTATCGAAAAAGAAGAAGACTCACAATAAAGATTTACTTTACTTTACTTTACTGGCTAAAATCTCAACACAAATTACGACTACTGATAGAGGTGGAAAATAACGGGTCATACGAATACCGAATACAAAGGTTCTGTTGTGCATAACAGCGATGGAAAATGAGGTATGTATACATATACAGTGGTGCTTTTTACTATAGAGAAGGGAAAGTTACAAAATAATTTATTTCTCTCTTAATAAAAATTAAGTGTATACGTTTTTACTGGGAATGCTAACCGGATAAAATTTTGTGCACAAAAATCAAATTATTTTCTAAAATTCCTTCCCAACTAACAGTACTTTCCAAGTATGCCCAAAAATATATAAATATTACATATTAACCAGTAACTCTGAATATACTTGCAGCATACCCCATCTCCCCTTATGTCACCGGCTGATACCGAGTGATAAAAAGCGACTGAAACACATTTTAGGCTTTCATCAATTTCTTCTTTTTATCTACAGAGGAGGATTACAGACAGAGTCCGCATTTGCCTCTGTAATTCTTCTTATCCATGCTTTTATAAATAAGTTGAAAATCTAACAAATGAATGTCGACAATGTGCTTTGAAAGGAAATTTATCCAAATGGAGTGGAATTGCATCGTTTTGAGTGCAGTGTGTTAAATCATCGTCTGTGCTTTAACATGTTTGCTAAGCAGTCTCTATATGGGAATAACACACTAACAGACCGATCTGAAAGATTTAATCCTGTTCATAATTTAGTTAACTTCTCATAATAAACATTTGCCATTTTTCCAAATAGTATAAAATCTGTCACACCACCATGTTAGTGTGCCATAAGCTTCAAATATTGATATAAATGATTTATTGTAGATAATTAGGTCGAATATTCATACAATTATGTACTGAACATTTCCCAATTTTTTTAAATCGTCAGATTTACCCCATAGTACGACATTCCACTAACACAAATTTGTTAACAAGTAGTCGGAAGTTATTTCTAGATGTTTGAACAATTTTCTCTGCCATTTGCAGCAAGTCGTTAAATTTTAATCGGTAAAATGAGAATTAGAGCGAACAAACATTTAAGTGATTTAATATACACAAAAGTTAATTTAATAAAAATAAATACATGAAAACATATTAATTGCAACTATTACGAATTACATAAGCGGAGTTAAGTGAAGAGTTGTTTATATTCCAAAATAAAATTAAGCTACAAATAAAACGGTGTTATATTATATTGTAATGTTATGATCATTTAAAAAAAATAAATAAAATAAATAGAAAAGTGAATGTTCACAAATAAATCATCCCAATTTCAAATTTGGGAACCGAGTTTTGATGATATCGGTCGCTGTTTGCAGCTGGGCTGTTATAAACTGCATTTAAATCAACGTTGATAAAACCAAGTTTATTGTATTTCCACATGGTCGTGAACATGTTGCTGAGTAAACCATTGCGGTGCAAAATGTTGTTGTAAAATCATCTTTATCAGTTCCTTGCCTTGGATTTGAAATGGACTCTCATCTAAAATTCACTGGCAAATGAATTAAAATTGATTTTAAAAGTGGTGTATGTGAATTCGTACCTTTTCAATCACAAACATGCAGATTAATGTCGAAAAAGCTCGATTTCGTGGCAACAAATTTTAATTAACAAATTTTCTTTTTTGGTGCCAACATTGAGTGAAACTCATTAAATGGCGGTTGGACCACTTTCGTAATTACTGGCACTTATTACGGCAATTAAAGTCACAAGCTGTTGAAATCTAGTACGGCATAAATTGTCTACTAAAACTATGCAGCTTATGCATATTTCTGGGAGATGGTTGTAGAAAAATTTCACAGAATACAACTTTTTCTGGAAAATCGAGCAAAGTCCATGTATTAATGAGAAGAGGTCTTTCGCCCATTACATTGTGCGCCGCAATCGACATCGAAAATCGACCCAACTGAACTTTTCATCATCTGTATTACAGAATCTAGTTCGCATAAAAAATTACAAATATTCTTCTCTACAAAAATTAAAATAGCATTTAACGATGGATAAAAGTGGGTAAATCAAGAACTATGTTTTGAAAATGTAGATAAAAACAACTCCGCATTAGAAAACAACTTCAAAGGTAAGGCAAAATAATCACGCCTATACTGGGAAGGGAATTACCCCATCTCCTCTACAGGTAAATCAATGTATTCCCCCATTATTTTTCTGTTTTTCATTATTTTTTTATTGATATTGTTTACTTTTAACTTAAATTTGAGTTATATAAACGCCACTCTTCATTTTTCTTTACAATAACATAAAACCAAATTAAAAAAAAAAACAAAAAATATCATTTGTGGTATAAAATTTGTTATTGTTGTTGTTGAAATTTTAAATTAGTAACATAAAAGTAGCCAAATGCCAGTATTGCGTCTTAAAAGAATCATAATAGTTTAAAGAAAATTAACTAAAAATATTTTAAATTAAAACGAGAAGAAAAGAACAAAGGAGGTAAATAAAAAAAATTAATTCTATTTGGGCATGACTTAAACTTAATTGGATTTCTTGTGTGCATATGTTGCTTGTATGCTCTCTTCTCTTTTTGCTACTAAAAACTAATATGTATAAGGGAAAAAAGTGTAATTAAAAAACGTACGTTAAGAAAATTGTTTACTATAAACACTACTCCTGAAAAAACAAATCCGTTTCTTCTATCAATGCCTATTATTTTGCTTATTATTTCTTTTTTCTCCTTCCTGCATTTGAGGCAAACAGCCATTGTTCATTTGTATTTATTGGATGATACGACAAGTTGTGACTTCTATCGGAGTCAGAGGAACTCACGACAAAATGCAGCTGCTCTTCTCTTGAGAATTGCCATTTTCGTTTTCAATTAACAATAAAAGCTGATGGAAAATATCGGCGACAGACTGAAAGATAACCATTGCAATATTAGTGGGATTATAGGAACAAAACAAGATATTTCTTACCTCATTTTGTTTAGCAGAAGTTTCTAAAAATGCAGCACGCCATGATTCAGCTAGTTTCCTACCCTCTTCTGTGGAAACAGTACGCTCTTGATGTAAATCAGTTTTATTACCTACCAATACAACAGGTACACTAGACATACAACAAAGAGGAGTCAATTAACATTTGTACAAGTATAAATATAAAGTATAAGTATAAATATAAAGTTAATATTTTAATAATATTAATATTTTAATATTCTATAACATTGTATAACAGTTTATTGCCTTTGTCGTTATTTTGAAATTTAACATACTTACTATTTCTTTCCCATAACATCTAATAACTTTTCATATATAATTTTTATAACTTCAAACGACTTTTGACTGGTTATCGAATAGACCAACACATATCCATGAAAGTCCATGCTGTATTGTACTGGAAATATACTGTACTCATCCTGTCCAGCAGTATCAACAAGTTTAACGCCATAGTCTTGAGAATTCACACGGGTAACTTTCGTAAACGCTACAAAAGGAATACAAATGTTTCAAATATTTGCAAGCAATTTAGCAATAAAAGAAATCCGCAGAAAAATAATAGAAAACCACCAGCCAACAGCATACATACATATATTTGCACACATTTGAGCTAAAATCACCGTCGAAGAAATGTCGACAAAAATGTTCG
This sequence comes from Philornis downsi, assembly GCA_019455685.1. Classification (NCBI taxonomy): domain Eukaryota; kingdom Metazoa; phylum Arthropoda; class Insecta; order Diptera; family Muscidae; genus Philornis; species Philornis downsi. Next base: position 1,638,893 of record JAHXMU010000668.1, read on the forward strand.
TCTGACGGATTATCAGCTCAATCTGCTCAGAAACAAAATACGAGTCCAAAAGATTATCTTATCAGCTTCACAAAAAATACCGATTTAGAGAATTATTATCTCAGAAATTACAATAAGTTTGTCGTAATGTTAACTTTCAGATCGCCGTTACAAAATGTTCTTATATAGGTATAAAAAAGAGAGTGCATAGGATGAATGCGACAAACCGGTTATAAACAGATTTTAAATAAATTGGAAAAGTTTGGAGTGTTTGAATTATTTTCGTTTCTGTTCCGGTAAAATATTCAATGCTCTAATATTTATAAGCATCATTATTTTTTTTTTTACTTAAATCTTGTAAGTAAATATTTGTTAACATTAGAAAAAAATGAAAGCTTGTGGCACGGAGGTCCTCGCTGCTCCACAACGACGAAAATCTAATCGCGTATACGCAAATTCCGCTAAAAATATGGAGAAATCGATTCTACAATTTGCTGTTCCTGATGGAAACTTTGGCAACGAAATATGTCCGAACTGCATGAGGGACTTTAATCCGTTCTATTTAAATTTTCAACAGCAACTTCTTCAGTATTTTTGTTCGGCGATCTAGATACATAATATTACTTTTTTTATATCTTTCTATATTGTGAACTTTATGTGACGTTCATTCACATAGATGTAATTTTTTTATACATATTTTCTCTAATTGAATTTAATACTAATATTTAATTTTTTTCTCTAATTGATAATATTTATATTTTTTTATATTAATGTTGACATTATTTATGTTTCTATCCTCTACTGTTTAGAAGTTTTATAAGCTTGAAATACATTGTAATTTCATATTCAATTGGCCGTAAGGTTTCTAATTACAAGTTGTAAATAAATTGAACAAAATTGAAAAATATAAAAAAAATGTAAATAAATTTATTAACATCTGATTAAAAATATAATTCTTCTGCATTTTATTCATTGTTTATTGATCTTTAATTTTTAATAGGTTGCTTTTGGGAGCTCAGGATTTTTTTAGGTTTTTTTATTATTTATTATTTTTTTATTATATACGCGTATATATTTTTTATTTGTATTTTTAATTGGTATTTTTTTATATTAATAACGTTTATACTAAGAATACCTATATATTAATAATTTCGGAGAGTAGTTTTTTTCAACTAGTGTTATATTGTAATTGGATTTGGCTTTTAGGCTTAAAAATTACAATAAAAACGAAATTAAATAACGCAATATTGTTAGCAACAGTACAGGTTGTTTACTACCGAACCAAAAGATGGTCGGAATAGCAATTTTAAAAATAACAGGTCCAATGACATGCCTGTAGATCCATGCAAGAACAATTGCGATGATCTTATAGTTAGCATGCATCAGCGATTAAATACAATTTAGCTGAATGATTGGAATCTAAGCATATGTTGTATTTTTCTAAATGCGATTCTCGCCTGTATTGCAACATGTATACGGGATTGACGTTTGTCCTTATTACGAGGATTATGAAAAAGAGAATTGCTTAAGGCTATATCTAAATTTGTTATGCATGGAAAACTGACAAACTTTTGCAAATTACACAAACTAACATAAAATATTCATAGAAGACTTTCAAGTATACAAATTCTTCATCCTTTAATCGGCAGAGGGACATAAATCTGTTTGCAACTTCAGGTTTTCGAGCGGAAGATTTAATCTGGGAAACGCATTGAGGTAAAAGCGAGGAAGGCCGCACAAAGCACCTGTAATGGTTTTCAATATGCGGCTTATGATCTGCCATCTTCCTCCATATCGTTCAATTTCATTTTTATTTATTTTCAGTTCATTTATTCATCGTAAGATAAAGCCATTAAGGTCAAAATTACATATTACAATTTACCTATACATTTCAGAAGATCTGAATAAAATTTATAGTAATCACAACAGATTATTAACTCCCCAGTCGTAGTTATAAAAAATCGAATTAGAATACAATAAAATACAAAAGTAAATAAAATTGAATTAGGTCACAGCAATCCTAACTACAAAAGGCTTTTCAAATACTGAGTTTGAAATTCTAGGCAGTATAATTTATGTATGTCTTTACGAACGGGAAAAATTAATTCCTAATCCATTAGTAAAATAAGTATAAATCGCGAAAATGTAAACAATTTTAAAATGCATGACCAAAAAAGCGTTCGACATACCCGAATATATATATGTTCACGTCTTGAAATGTTTTTTGAATGTTTTTCAATTCAAGTCGTACTTATTTTATGCATTTTGTAATTTGCTTTATATTGGCCAAAAGGCTTTAAATTACAACACTGTTCAATAAAATGAAATGAAATGAAATGTTATAAACAAAATGTACTATTATGTTAACAACTCGCTTTAATCACATTACGTTTTCAGAAACAGGAACGCTTTAAGCTCATTATGTTTTCAGAAACATAATAGTATGCTTAAAATAATTAAGCTTCTTGCCATTTTATCTTTCTGAAACTTCCAAATTTTTTCACGTATACAAAATATGGAGAAAAAAATGATTGGAAATAAAAAATTTGGTTATGAAGTTTAATTTTTTACCCGTTTTTATATTATTAAGTTGAGGTATTTTACTGCGGCTGGCCGTGGCGTGATGGTTAGTGCACTACACTCAGGTTCAACCCCACATATAGCCATCTATCACTATGTGTCTGATGAACACTTCGAGTAGTCGAGTAAGCGACAAATGTAGTAAATGCTTCTCAAACTATGGCGTTTGAAACAGTCACTAAACTGATGTTTTTATTAGTTAGTTATTGGGACTAGTTTTAGATGACAAACTAAACTTTAACTTTTGTGGATGGGATAATATAGTCCGACGTTTAAATTGTTCACTTAGATGTTTTTATAACACTGATTTGCTGTTGTTTATATCGATTAAGGAGAAATTGGTTTATGCTTATATCATGTCTAGTATTTTATGTTGTGTAGAACTATATACCTATAGTGGCACAAATAAACAGAATAGAAAAATTCAGATGGCGTTTAATAGATTTATGATATGTTTGAATCCATTGAACACGACATATAACACCCTATGTTATGCGTTTCTGGGCTGCTGTTTTAAAAATTATATCGATTTAAGGTCTTTGCTGTTATCTTATAGAGTTGTTCGGCTTTGTAGCCCCCAATTTCTTTTTAATTCATCTGATTTTTTACATTCTGCTAGTAATAAACCGCTTCTTATTCCCAAGATAACCACACTCATGGGTCGTGCTTTTGTAGTGAAGGTAGCACGAATTAACAATTTACTAGGAAGCTATTCAAATTGTTTTGAATTATGCGCCGATTCTTACAAAAAGGCACGTTCTGCAAAACTTTCAGATACAATTTTGTGTTTTCAATCAAATTGCGACTAGCTCTTATTACATACCAATTACCTTATATTTCTACATTATATATCGATTAACTTCTAAATTATTTATTTATTTATTTATTCAGGATTGTAATTTTAAGCCCGAAGGCCGATTTGAAAATTACAATATTACAACGTATCTTCATAATTTAGTAACAAATGCATTATACAACTTTCTAATACTAATGTTATAAAAAAGTTAATGTATCTTAATAGCAGAAAAATATGATTTAAATATGACGACCTACTTCACTTATTAGAATTTGCCACTATGTATGTTTTTGGTCCTATAATACGGAATTATAACTTTAATTGGAATTTTGAGCTACTCCATAATATAACGCAAATTGTTTATTACTTATATATAAATTTAATATTAATATATATATACACATTATTTAAAATACAACTACAAAGTTATTGGCTCCCCAGCCACAAAAATATAAGTATAGGAAAAAAAAACATTATGCAATAGTTAAGTTGTAAATATATCCTGTAAAAGTAACAATTGTACTACAAATTCGAAGACAATAGGTGCACTTAATTGTTTGATGCTTTTCCTACTGCTTGGAGACAATAATCAAACATTATATTCATACCCAGTATAGCAAAAAGTAATATAAAAAGAAAAATTATGTACGTGATACATGGTCAAGCAGTTTCAATCGGAAAACATTATTAGAATATGCAAAAAGCCGCAAGTTACTTGGTAGTTGATTCCAAGTTCGTGCAATTCGTACTATAAATGATTTTTCAAACATGGTATTACAAATTCTTGGTATTATTACCTGAGGTCTTCTACTCGAATGAGAAAAGTTGAAGGTATTACATAAAGGAGCCGGTATACCACTTTTTACTATTTTGTAAAATAAAAATAAATTTCTGTACTGTACAAACCTCTCAAAAGAACATCCCAAGAACTTCTTCACATGTTCGGAAATATGCTGCCTTCTGCGAATATTATAGGCAAACCGTACAATAATATTCACAGCTCTCTTCAATCTTGATAGATTTTCAACATTAGTTCCTGATATCACTTCAAGACAATAAAAAATCTGAGGCATAAGTATAGCATAAGCCAATTTACATTTTATTGTAAGCGGCAAGAAAGCAGCAGCAGAATAAAGCCTACGTAAAAGACCATATATTCTCCGGTGAACACTATTAATATGAACTTCAAATGCTAACTTACTATCAATAAGTACTCCCAAACACCTGTGATGACTAACAAAGTCAATCCTTGTCGTTCCCAAAAATATATCCCGATCCGATTCTAGGTAATTGGCAGAACCAAAAAGAATAGCCTTGGTCTTAGACGGATTAATTTGTAACGAATTTCTGATAGTCCATGTCAGAATACTATTAAGACAATCATTTATTTCACTTTGCAAAGAGTATGATGGACGATCTGAACAAAATAAGAGCATAATATCATCCGCAAACATAAATAAATTGCACGTGCTACAATTAATGCTTGCAGAAATATCGTTAATATAAAGTACAAAAAGTAGTGGACCAAGGACCGATCCTTGTGGGACGCCAGATGTGAGTTCAAGGTAGTTGGAACGTGCACCAAACAACTCCACAAATTGAGATCTGTTAGATAAATACGACATTACAAGTCTACAAGCGGATCTGGAAAAATTAAAATTAAATTTCAATTTTTCAATCATAGTTGCAAAACAAATACTGTTAAATGCTTTGGTAAGATCCAAAGAAATTAAAACATTTTGATATCCACGATTAATATTTTGTCTCACAGTGTCAGTAAGATGTAATAATAAGGACGTGGTGCTATATCCTTTCCGAAAAGCATATTGAGACTGGAAAATATGATTGCGAACTTTGATAAAGCATTTGGCTTTTCATAATTTGCTCAGCAACTTTGGACAACACTGGTAGAATTGAAATTGGTCGTAAATCCTCTGGACTATTGATAATTTCAGACTTTGGGATAGGCACAACGCGCGCAGTTTTCCAGGCTGATGGAAATACGGAGCTCATTAATATTGAATTAAGTACATGTACCACCAGATCCGAGATATATGGATAAATAATTTTTAAAAACTGAATGGGAATACCATCAATGCCAACAGATTTCGATTTTACTCTACCTAAAGCCTCCAGTACGTCAGCATCACTGACACTACTAAATGAAAATGAGTTTTCATCATCACTCAAATTATCTACACTAAAATCAGTATTATACAGGTTTCCAGAACCAACAGCACGAACAAAGCAATCATTTATATTGTTTACATCGTCCTCATATGATATTAGGGTTTCACGAGAACAACCTATATTCTTTATAACACGCCATAATCCAGAAGAATCCAAACCTCCAAACAATCGAGCAAAATATTTTCTTTTACATTTTCGCATGATTGATTTAGCTCTATTACGGTACTTGCAATAAATTCTTCGCCTTTCTTCTGTGCGATTATGAAGGTAATCCTTATAAGCCAAATTTCTCAATGATTTAGCCAGAATAATCCCAGGTGAATTCATCCAGTTATGGTCACAAGAACGTAATTTCCTCCGTATAATCGGAAGATATGAAAACAAATTCTCTATTAGACAAGAAATAATGTTACATTGGTCATCAGCATTAGAATTGTTAATAATTAAAGTTTCGTCAAATTCTGACAAAAAAGTATGGAAGCCTTCCCAATTAATATTATTGAAATCACGGTATTCAAAAATTTCTTCAATATGTTGAATGGTAATTCTAAGAGACGCAAATATTAAGGCGTGATGGGATATAGATGGACACTGAACCTGACTAGAAAAAGAACGCATAGAACTATCACTTACCAACATAAAATCTATTAAAGAAGTTGACCCGTATGCCGCATCAAAATGGGTTGGTACTGAATTATGTATTATAGATAGATTCATTCTAGAACATAGACTACGGAGTAAGCTAGCTCTGGAAACATTAAACAAATTACAGTTGAAATCGCCGACGACAACAATATTGGAATAGTTAGCAAATAAATCATGGTGAAGTTCCTCAAAAGTCGATACATCACCAGGAGGAGGTAAATACACTACGCCAAAAAGAACTTTGGAATTACCAGATTCGAGCTCAATAAAAAGCGATTCACATTTGCCTACTACAGATGTTTTAAACACAACTTTGTGTCTAAACTTGCACGAAACATATATTCCGACACCTCCGCCCCTAGCATATAACAGGACCAATATTTTCATTAAAAGACATCAAAATTGAGCATACAATTTATGGTGGGGAACCAACTAACAAATACAAATTTGATAATATTTCCAAAATCAAAAATATCTATCATACTCATTACTTACAATCAAAATTGAAATTAGTCTTTTTTCATATTTTATGTCTTTAAACATCATATCACGTTTAAAGTCATATATTGTTTTAAACGTAATATCAAATTTGTTATTACGTTTTTTTTATATATATGTATATTATTGAGCAGATTGTTGCCTATTGTAATAATTGGCCGGAGGACCTCAAATTACAAGCCAAATAAATAAATAAATAAAAATATCGATACGGTACCGATGTACTGTAATTTATGTCGGTGAATAAAATTTTAAACGACGTCTTCAAAACTTGTAAATCGTTACTGGACTACAATCGGGACCGTAAATGACATCCGTTTCGGTTCGATTTCCTCTTCTAATATGATCATTTTTGAATTTTTCTCCAGGCACAATTAGTATTCTTAATTTAAATGTCTTCGCATTGTGATATGTTATATCAATCATCCCATTTACATGCACCTGTTAAGAGTTTTTAAATGCCAGCTGGTGGAAATTTTTCCACTTTAGCTTTGAAGTACGAACAACTAAACCCGTCTGCCATATTATACAGATAAGATAATGAGTGAGGACGTTTATGCTAAAGAGCGCCGGCTACCGAAGACAATTAAATAGAACTGACAACAAAAACTGGACCTAAACCTATATATGGTGATCATTCCACAATTAAAGTAAACCGAATAAAATTACAAACATGATGACTAACAACATTGTATAACAATTACAAATTTCATGTATAACAGTTATAGATGCGAAACAGCGATTGCGATGAATTGAAATTTTGAGAAAAAGAAAAACGTAACCTTGACGTGACAAGAAAAAACGTAACTTTGCTTTAAGTAAAAGTAGGTTACAGTAGCTTTTAATTGAACACAACGCAATTGTACGCCGTAGTTAAAGTGATTCATTAAAAAAACGGGGGAAATCGTCGGCTACATTTAATATGAATAGTACGCATTACGTCTTCGTAGTCCCAAGTAATAACCAACTCACACTTTAGGACCATTCGTGATGCTGGCATATTAGTGTATATATATGTAGGTCTTTTGCGTATGGACGGGTACTTACTATTTTCTATTGTGGGGTCATAAGAATCCACAAATTGGCCCTCAACAAACTGTATACTTAATGAAGATTTGCCTGGAAGAGAAGATCAGAATTTATATAATGGGCATATTTCCATTTAGTAAAATTGACTGGCGTTAACAACATAAATAAATAAATAAAACGCAAAAAGTAAAAACAAATATAAAAAAAACATTCTATGCAGTACGAGAAGACTGCGACGGCAGGTAGAGTCAAACACATATACAATTATACACAGTGAAAAGGAGAGACGTCAGTCAAACACTCAACTCACCTACGGATCTGTAGCCCATCATAGCGATATTACGTTCTTTTGGTGGCATTTTCTCTGCAATATTCCTTTTCGGTTCGAAGGTTTATTGTCCCTAAATACTTAAGTTACGATATTTTAGTCACTTCTTTTTTTTTAAAGCAATTACAACTTTAATTTAGTACAAACGCACAGCGAAAATGAATGAGAACCTCACCTAATAAAAATCTTTTTGTTACTATCGGCAGGAGTTGCCAATAGGTTTTTCATATAATGTACCAAAAGAAAATACGAAAAGTTTAATAACATATAGAACACGTTAAGACAATATTTTCGGAAAAGTGCCAAGTAGCAAATGTAATTAAAAAAAAACCTGTTTTTACATCAGTTTGTTTTAAATTTAATCCAACAAGAAACCATTTAATATTCCCTGCATTTGAACGGTGGCAACTTCGCTATGATTTTAACGTTTAACACATAATATGTCTCTATCGCTTTCTATCTCACTGCTTTTAATTCAAACAGCTGAGTTAAGTCATCAGAGATGGGATTCAACAACTAACTTATTTCTGGTCAACAAACAAAGACGATGCAAACGTGTAGACAAATTATTTTTCTCAGGAAATAAAGTTGGTATAATTAGAGAGCCAAGAGAGTAAGATGATACCGCTCTCGTTGTTACTCTCTTTCCACATTAACTGCATAATTTTACATATTTGAGTTATTATATTTGAAAATTATAGTAAGTTGACCATAAAATAAATATATATTAAAGTTCCACGTGAGAAAGAGTGAGACGGTAAAAAATCACACTCTTGAATAAACTTTGAAAGCAAGTACATTTCACTCCAGAGAGAAACAATTTGTCTACACGTTTGCATCGTCTTTGCAACAAATATCTTGTATATACAGAAAAATTATTTTGCCTTGAAGTAAATTTCACTTTCTTATAATGTTTACACTATTGCATACTTTTTTCTCTCTCGCTGTTTCTCCAAGTGTGGTACTGCAATAGTTTAGCGTTTTTAACGTCGTGTTTGATGATTTTTAATACATTATTGATGAAGATTTTTCATTTTCATTTATTTATTTTGTTGTTAATTTTTGTTTGCTTAATTCAGACTACCCCTGAAATACTTTTGTGTGATTTGTAATTTTATTCCAATAATATTCTCAGGAAAATTTCAAGTATAAGCTTTTAAGACCCATATGATGATGTTGGACCCTAATAGACCCCAAGATAGTAAGATGATACCGCTGCACACATGGTTTTTAAAACAATACAAAAATAAGGATGTGCGTATTCAAATTATATATCTTAAAAATCTAACTTTGCTTGTTTAATTTTATAAATTTTGCTGAAAGGGATGACACAGAAACAGGTTGGTCTAACAGATTTAGCCATATATAAGAAAAATGACAATTGTGTCAAATTTAATTCATTTATCCACAAACAGGACTAAATGTGTCAGGTCAATCTATTAGTGAGTCATCCTCTTCAAACACATTCAAATTTAAGAAATTAACATATTTCGATTTTCCCAAATTGGTTTAAACTGAATTGTTTCGATAGGTCTTAATCTAAAAATGTATATATAAGCCAGTATACTATGTGTAGTAAGATGATCGCAATCCAAGGTGGGTAATGTAAACTAAAATGTAGGCCCTGCCCAAAATTGCTACCAGCTCAATTGTTTTCTTACACTCTTGGGAAAAGTTGTTTCATGGTTCAGCGAAGAGAGTGATACATTAATTTTATCAGACAGATTAAAACATAATTTTGGATAATCGGTTCAGTTTCCATATTAATATTTTGGTGGTTTTCATATGTTGATTAAAATTATGTAAGGAAAATCAAAACTATTTGGACACCTTGTACATAAGTTGAATTAATTTTATTCCCCATTTCGATGAAAGATACCAATATAGCAACTAATAAAATATGAACATTTATGAAAGAGAAATAAACGTAAAATAATGGCGAAAAATGAATTATTCACAAATACGGTTAAATCTGTCTGATCGATCTGTTAGTGTGTAACCATCCTTTTTAAATATATGAGAATCACCCATCAACGAATAGCGGTAGCAAAACAAATTTCAAATAGTATTGCCATATTTCAGCAAAAATTTCATGTTTTCCTTCCAATTTGACATTTGCTAGTTGTGTTTTTTAGGAGCTCTATAAAGTGCAATAGTAGTCTGTTTTGTTGAAAATTCGGGTCATTTTTGCAGGATTTTCAAAAGCTGCGTGACCGGGTATCATGTCTCTGTCGATGAAATTATTCTCCATCTCACGAAATGGTAAAGGCTTGAGAAAAATATAAGGATATCAGACAATTCCAAGAGTTTTTCTAATATTGAGGTTAGGGCCACTTATGTCATCACAAAAACCAAAACAAGGCTCTTGCCAAAGGATATGGCGATGTAATCGATTGTGAAATATACATACATTTTGTGTGAGAACTTTCGGGAAAAGTGTCATAAAATTACGATTTCATTCGAAATGAAATATAAGCACCTTATAGGGACCGGCGAATTTCGTTCCTCAGTATCCGTGTAGTTTTTTTTAACGATAATCTAATTAGTTGCCGTCTTGTATACCTTGTAGGCCAACGCATGTTCGCAGCTAGCTCTCGTTTGATGAGCTCTAAAGAAGCTAAAGATATTGTGGAGGTGCCCAAGGGCTACATCTATGTTAACAACAAAGAAGTGAGCATGGACTTGGATGACGTTACAGACAGAGCAGCTAGTACCATCTTCTTGACTGAATTGATGCGTGGTTTCGGAGTAACATTGGCCCACATCTTTAAAGAACCGGCCACCATCAATTATCCTTTCGAAAAGGGGCCCTTGAGCCCTAGATTCCGCGGCGAGCACGCTTTGCGTCGTTATCCCAGTGGAGAGGAACGTTGCATTGCATGCAAATTATGTGAGGCTATTTGCCCTGCTCAGGCCATCACCATTGAAGCTGAGGAACGCGCCGATGGCAGCAGAAGAACAACCAGATACGATATTGATATGACCAAGTGTATCTACTGTGGTTTCTGTCAGGTTTGTTCATTGCTTCAAATTTAAATTTAAGATATTTTATTGTGGTTTTGGTCTCCCATTCATAGGAAGCTTGTCCCGTCGATGCCATTGTAGAGGGTCCTAACTTTGAATTCTCCACTGAAACGCATGAAGAATTGTTGTACAACAAGGAAAAATTGCTCAACAATGGTGATAAATGGGAATCGGAGATTGCTTCCAACTTGCAAGCAGATCATTTGTATCGCTAAAGTGATGACTTGAGGTGCAGAAAGATACAATTTCTTCCGCTTCTTGTCCCAGATTATTTAAAAATAAACTTTAACAGAAAAACTCGTATGTAAATGTGTTAAATGAATTAAAGTTTAATTGTATGTTTTAGTTAAAAAAAATAGATGAAAAACAAAACATTTCTATTGTGTCAACATCTCTAACCCAAGTAAAAAGCTAAATTCCAAATGTCGTCGGTGTTAATGTTATTAATGCCCTCTTTTACTAAATGGAAGTCTTAATTAAGAACACTGCTGCTGTTCTAACGTTCCCCCTATTGCCCAGGTCCAGACAATGATTTCTCCATAAACTTCTTTTTGGCAAAACAAATCCACCACTTGTTGGGTTTACCATCATCGCTGCTGAATACTTTCTCCAAAACACGATTGCCGGTTTCATGCCGTAATTGCAGGAAATATGCACGCATTAAATCTAGAAGATAAAAGAAATATGGGCAGTTACAAAGGAAGATAGATTCATAGAAAAGATAACAGCGTACATAGTGGGAGAAGTCTTGGACGACAATTCAATGTAGGTTCCTGTAACATACATAAGAGTTTTCTCGGAATCAAGTTAGCACTTTTGGTAGCCGAATCAAGGTGTTTTCATTCTGAGGAACTGTCCTTCAAACAAAAATTTTGCATGGCAAGCAAAACGGAAACCAAAGCTCATTTAAAAATGCCTCCGAAGGCATTTTTCACGTAGAAAAGTGTTTTCATAGATATTTTTCGCATAGAAAAGTATCTTCGTCGGCATTTTTCCTAACGTAGAAAAGCGTTTTCATAGACATTTTTATTTATTTATTTACTTCTGGCTTGTAATTTAAAGCCTTCCGACTTTCCTAGAGAAAAGCACCTTCATAGATAGTTTTCTATAGAAGTGTCTTCTTAAACATCTTTCCTACAGAAATGTGTCTTCGTAGACATTTTTACTGCAGAAATGCGTCTACGTAAACATTTTCCTGCAGAAAACCGTCTTCGCTGACATTTTTCGCATAGAAAAATTTCTTCGCTGACATTTTTCGCATAGGAAATAGTCTTCGCTGATACTTTTCACGTAGAAGTGTCTTCGCTGACACTTTTCGTATAGAAAAGTGTCTTCGCTAACATTTTTCTTATAGAAAAGTGACTTCGCTGACATTTTTCGTATAGAAGCGTTTTTGCTGACATTTCTAAGTTATTCTCGAAAGTGGGTAAACTTACAGACCATCCGTAGTGTTCACTTTCCTTACACATCACTTTTAAACTTACCAGAATCTTGAGCTGTCTGTGGTTTTGCATAAACAGCATTCAGAGGGAAGCCCGCATCGCCAGGTATATCAAACTTTGATATGGCCAGACTATACATCTCCTGTTGACCTTGATTTTTGTTGGCACAGCGTTGTAGCTTCTTCAAACATTCCGTGATATACAAAGTAATATAAATTAAAGTACGATCCACTTCAGACTGTAAATGAAAATTACAGATTACATATTTTTGTTTGAATTAAAAGTTACATGTGTATTTACCTTTATTTCATAGGTTCTAAAGAATACGTTTGCCTTAAAGTAATAAAGTGACTCATCAATGATATCGTTATCATTGCTCATTTGTGATGGAGCTGGTCCCCTGCATTGAGTCCTTAATGGCAGTATAGCCATGTTACCTATCATCGAGGGAAACTCCTTGATGGTGGAATGATAAGCCTATATATAGCATTAAGAATTCAAAACAAATTAATGGCAATTGTTTGGATTATGGAGTATTATTTTGTTTTGTGTTAACCCCGCCCTGGGCGAGTTTATTATTTCGACAAGAAATGAGAATTTACACGTTATCTTAAAGGTTAATCGATTTGCTTTCGCTCTATGCAGACTTACCGGCATTTTGTTTATAATTTTATATTATAGTACAAAATAGAAAAAATTAAAAATGCTTGCTGTTTTCGGAAAAAAATGCAATTTCTCTTTTTTTTGTGATACTTCTGACTAAACAATTGTGTCAAAAACAGATGACATTTGACTTAATGCAACACAGAGATGTTTGCAACACAGAAGAAATCGGTGCTGCCAGACATAGAAAATACTAAAAACTCTAGACTATAATTGAGTTGGTTACAACCATTAATAAAACTCAGGAATGAGTCAACTTTGCACATAGTATTAAATTGTGCACAAATTGGTCAAATTGATGGTAACACAAATATTAAACTTGGGGCTGGACCGAGTTCAATTTTTTCTGTATCCCAATGCGTGCAGTCACATTTATTCTCATTTTAAGACGAATCGTTATGAAAATTTGGGTTCGTATGTTTCTGCAGAACTTATTTGAAAAATTGTTTACCTTGTAAGATTTGAAAGTTTTTAATTGTATTAAAAAAGAATTGTGTAAATATTTGAAATGTAATTTAACAAAAAAATTCAGAAATTTAGAAATATTTTTCTAATTTAATAAATTATTGGACAAAATTAATATTTAATAAATTCATTTAAAATTTTGGAAACCTTTTTTATATAAAAACTACAAGATCTTATTTCATAATGATTTGACTTATTAAAAAACCAATGTGTTGTAATTTCTAGCATTTGAAGAAATTTTTGAATTTGTTTTTAATTTGAAAACAAAAATTATTACTTAATACTATATATATCAAAACCTCCAATTATTTAAATTATGTTTTTTCAAAGTATTAATTTAATTTTTTAAAATAATTTTAATCTTTAACTTTATATTATCACTAAATGTTGTATTTGGCTATTAGAGAATGCCTGAATAAGAATTAACTTCTTTCTTATTCCATGCTCCCTGACTCTTCATAAATTATTAACTAAGAACAGGGCTGTTTTCACACAAAAACAATATATATTTAGCAGTCGGTATTTTTTATGACAACTTTTGACAAGTAAACAAACATATTTTCCTTAGCTTCAGCGCTAAATTTTGAAAAATTTAGTTTTTTTTATTATATTTTAGATAAAGGGAATATTTAGGACCTCGTCGTAAATGAGAGTTGAAAACATTTCGCACGTTTTAATAGATCTTAAAATCGAATGTTTAAAAAATGTTGCAAACTGACAACGCGACTTCAACATCAACTCTTCCTTCGTTGACCATGCCCAAATTAACGAACCAGGTTGATATAGTAAAACGTTTGGAAGAACTAAACAAATGGCAAGAGGCGCAGAAAAAATTATTGGAAGCTAAGCAGAATATGCAAAGGCAAATGTTAGGCATGGAACAAAGGACGATGTACCAAATGTTGGGCCTGCAAAGTGACGAGGACATTAGTGAAGTAGATGATAATAAACAGGACATAAGCGGAGGGAGTCCTAGGCTGAAACAGCGACTTGAGCCTGTTGAAAGTTCCGCGGGATTCGAAGAATATGAAGAAAATTCCGAGAATACAGTGGAATATGGGGAAATGCGTGAAGTTCCTGAGAAATCGGATAAAAGTTTGGAACCGTCTTATAAGACCTTAACTTCGGGCTACGCCACGGAAGAAGTCTTGGAGGTGCAGTTGCAGAAACCGAAGAAACCGTATCTTAAAAGGGGAGAAGGTTTAAAGCAAAGATTCAAAATAGATCCTGAAGAATTGAGAATAACTAATCTGCCTAAATACAAATATGCAAATGCGCACCCTAGATTAAAAATGAAACCAGGAAAGTCTACTTCAAATGCAACAAAGTCAAAGGCACTCCCCAATCCACCCTCAACATTAAAAAATTCGGCCATAATAGATGCTCAGGAGCAGAGATTCCAACAGCTGCTCATTTCCTCCAAAAACGTCTGTAATTCCACACCGGACATGAAATCGTCGTTGGTTTCCAATAAAAATACTTCCACGGGATCATCTAATAATTCTTCTACTCTACCTAAAGTAAGATTTGTGGAGTCATCAATGACGTCTAAAAACAACATGCAGGAATGCCCACCATTTGAAGGACCGTCACTAAAAACTCAAACCATAGCTTGGGCTAAAATCTTAGACCCGCAACAAATACAGCCATTACCTATTATCAGAAAAGGCCACCATCATCCTGCACCACCACAACGAACGGAGGATGACATATTTGAAATGTTAGAAGAAAAGGCAAAGAATGATAGTTTTGACATGGATTCAACATGCATCAGACAATTTATGGCACGACGTTTAAGTGAAAAATTCAATGACACGGATGTAATACCAATTAATGACCTATTAAAAACGAAACGTCTCCAGCCACTTGTGCAGCCTAGTAGTGAGGCTTTCTCGTTAGAGGATGATTCGTTCGCAACAGAAGATAATACAGAGGCGGATGTGGACATACCTCAAACATATGAGGATTCAACTATATCTTCCCATACTGCAGTAGAAAAAGCTGCAGAAAACCATGTACGATTTTCTGAATCGCATGATACTCATGAATATCAAGAGGAAGGCACGGTCACGGAGACCTCTAGCATGATCATGGCAGGAGGAGAGGGTGACCACACCAACCCCGAATTTTTCGAACAATTTAAGCAAGCTCTTTTCGCTGCACTCCAATTTAAAGCGGAACAACATAATGAAAATGAAACCCAAAACTCTACAAGTGACTCAACCTTAACACCAAAAGATTCGCGTTCCTTGACAGAGGAGACACATACCCAGAAAGTTTCCGAAGAATTACAAGAAAAAACACAATTGATAAAAATGCGGCTACAAGAATTAGAGAAAGAAATTGCCACGTTTAAGGAGAACAATCTACAGCTAATGAAAGCTAAACAAGAACATGAACTGGCTAAGGCTTTACATGCCCAGGAACAATTGGAAGCGGAAGAACGTCTAAAAGACGAAAAGATACAAATGGAAATTTATCTACACGATGAACGCATGAAACTCGAAGAGGAGAAACGTAAATATGAGCAACAAATCAAAATTAAATCTCAAGCGACAGTGGCAAAGGAACGTAAAGAAATCGAAAAATTAAGACAACAAGTGAACCAGTTGGAAACACAGTTGAAGGCTAAAGAAAGTAACCACGCCTCTGCGCAGGCTAGATGGCGTACACAAATACGTTCGATGGAGAGGGAGGAGAAAAGACTACATGAACAAATCGAAGCATTAACCAAGGAAAATAAACGCTTAGATGCCGAATTATTAAAAATGAGCAGAGATAACAACAATAAACTGTTGCATGAAATTAACCGGAATATAGCCAAGCTAGCACCAAAGCAGGTAAGTGTTAAAAACGTCCAGCAAACGGTTTTTATTAGAATTAAACGTGTATTTATTTTCTTCGATAATAGGAGCTATTAGATTTTAACAAGCAGATTGCACTTTATATTGATTGGAAAGTCTATAATAGGCTTTTTTATATCTTTATTTTCTTAAAATATGAACAGAATATACAACGTTTAAGATCAGCATCTGTCATATTTGTAAAATGAGAAATCACCTTTTGGGACTTGAAATAATTTTGATTGAAATTAAATCATGAAATGTAACAAAACAACCTTGCTAATTTTTTTCCGAAGAATCAACTGTTAATTCCTCCGCTCCAATACTTCGTTCCTTTACTTACGTTGTTAATCTATGTATATATAAATATTTATATAAACTTTTTGTGAAAAAATGCAGGCGACGCCCCGATTATCCTAGTATTGTCCTTTTTTCTAGCGTAAATGACGCCGTTTCTAGCACGTTATGCTATAGAGTGAAACATGGAGCTACATATATATTATAATAAACGTCTAGCAAATTAATAAATATGTTATAATCTTTTGAATTGGCGCATTACAAATAATGCACAGGAAAATGCATTAGTTCAATAAAGTAATATTTTCTTGTACCAGTTTAATTTTTCATGCGGGGCTTATTTCTACTCTATATTCTGTTCAAGATTGTGGTCGAATTCTTTTTTGCTATTTTTGCTAACTTAACAGGATCTAATCTTGTAGACTTCGAAAAATATAAAACGAGAGTATATTAGAAACAAGGCAAATAATGTTCAGATTTTGAGCAGCCGGATTCCGAAACTATGTTTGAAAATAACTATAATAGCAAATAACTTTGTGTGCCCAATTTTATGAAACTGATCTTTTAATGCAAAAAATTCACTAAAATCAGAAGAACCTTTTATTTGTAGTCTTGGAATCATTTAACTACTTACTCTTTTTGATAACAAAGAAAATTAAATGTTTAAAAAAATTGTCAACACTACACACAACTTCCATAATTTATAAACAAATCTGTTAATCTTCGAACCATTTGCTGCTGACACTACTAAATAAGATTTGCATTTAATATTGTCAAATTTAGCAGTCAGAATTACTGATACAAAGCATCTATATCGGCTAAATGACTTGTTCCCTTGTTCACGCAATATAAAAAAATGACGAAATAGATTACAAAATGTCCTTTAAAGAGTAGTTCATCTAAATTTGTAGTCAAAGCATTCATTCACAATTGTGTATCGCATTTCCGAGTTGGATTAAGAGTTACTTTTCCCCGGGATTCTCGGCTTAACAAAAAAGTTATCCTAATATTCCATGAATGGGATAGGGAAGGGATCTTTAAATGCAAATTCAGTGAAAGGGGCCTACAAAAATCCATGTGCTACTTGTGTATGGCAATGATTGGCAGAAAACTGTGAAATGTTTCTGCAGTCTTTAGCATTGAGAAGGAATCAACTAAACGAACAAAGAGCCTACTCGTTTGGGTATCGTTTTTAGTATCTCTGCAAAATAAGGCTGATCAACACGAATCTACCATAGCATTAGGTGACATCCAAATACGATATGGTACGGCATCCTTCTCAGGCATTAAAAAGAACCCAGCAAATGTATGTTTGACGCTCGGTGCACAGAATATATCTGGAGGGCTCTTGTGTCTAAGGAGTTGTGAACAAATTTATTAATCATAGCCCACATTATTACCTACAAACATGTAAGCATATGGCCGGTTTTATTCTAAAGAATTTTAAACAGGCGAAAGATGTTCAAAAAGGGCGCCAAAAAATTTTATTGGCTCTCTTAAAATCAGTTATAAGCCGGGATACTGTAAAGTTGATACAAGCATGAAATAGTGTTCAATATTAAACCAATTGAATCAAATCTTGCTGTACTCGATTGAAGGAGAAACACAGGCGGTCGACGCACTGGATCGTTTAGATTACGATCGCTTTAAGATTAATTGAGCATTTCTGATAGGCACTCTTTTAGCTCATCACGCCGCCTGAGAATGCTATCCTGCACTTTTTCGACAGCAGTTCCCCAACTCAAGTCAATATCGTGTGCATTTCCATTTGATATTTTATGATTGTAATTTCTACTGAGTTTTACGTTTTATATTTTTTAACCACTTTCAATATTTTCATCTTGACCTCATTATTTTTACTTATTTTTTTGGAACAATTCAAATTTGATTTGGTATTTGACACAAATTTGCCGAAGTTGGATCAACAAGCCTTATCTTTTTCAGACTCAAATGCAATAGGACATCATGCTTTAGAAATTGGGCTTACATATCTAATAAAAGACTAGAGTATAAATTTTTCTTTGGAAAAATATCTGCATTTCATCTTTTTATTTATTTTATTTTCACCTTATAATCAGTAGAAACTTTCGGTCAGTTAAGTATAAAATTGCAAAATAATACAAAAGTGTCAATAATATGAATAAATAACAAACATTACCAAAGTTTCGATTAAGTAACTTAAAGAGCAGCATTTATGGCTTGGCTAGAATTCAAAATTAAAAATGCATTTTTATATCATTCTCTAGACACAACATGCTACAACATCCTTTCCCGAGGAGAGCAGCCCACCAGTGCTACCCTCCGGCAGAACAATGTCGAAAACTATAGTGGCAACAGCGGCAGCCAATAAAAATTTTAAATCAGCTACGAAATCACCCCAGCAAAGAGCTAAAAAGGTTCAAAAATCAAATCACAACAATTTGTTAAAACAATGTCAGCCCCAGCCTGATACCCCGTCTTCAGAGGAAGCAGAATCTACACCCGAGCCTAGTTTTAACGAAAGTAAAACAGCAAATTATAAACAGCAACAGGATTATCTTAGTTTTGATGAAGATGAAGAAGATATCCTTCAAGAATTGCAAACGTCTCCGGGTCCCAAGAGAAGAACCAACATTCCAGTGACGAAGAATGGAAGTGTCACGAATAAAGGCGATACATCACCTAAAACCAGTAAAGCTCCCCCCTCTTCTCCCAGAGATATGAAGCGGGAGATTGTCAACAGTGATGGTAGTAAAGATATCTGGTATCCAAACGGTAATCTAAAGAAAATATCGTCTGATGGCATGCTCATACGTATGTTGTATTACAACAAAGACATCAAGGAGACCAACATCAATGAGGGCACTGTGAAATATTATTATGCTGAGACGAACACATGGCACACCACTTACTTGGACGGTTTGGAAATTCTTGAATTTCCAAATGGCCAGGTTGAGCACCGCCACAAAAATGGTGTTATAGAAGTTCATTATCCCAATAATTCCGTGAAAATTATGGATCCACGGGATGACAAGAAATTAGAGGAATGGCGTTTTCCCGATGGCACACACTTAGTTCAAATGCGCAATGGTGATAAAATACTATCGTTACCAAACGGCCAGAAAGAGATTCATACGAAAATGCAAAAAAGACGTGAATACCCAGATGGCACAGTGAAAATTGTTTATCCCGATGGAAGTACCGAAACTCGATACTCCAATGGCCGCATTCGTCTCAAAGATAAAGATGGTAATTTGGTAATGGATACAGAGGTGACAACATAATTGTTTCAAAATCCCATGCAAGGTGTCAATCTGGATGTTGTTTTGTCTGTGTTGAAACGTTTGTTTTATATAAACTGCATATTTTATATAAATGTAAAAATTGTGCTGGCAGACTGTTTTATAAAAAGGAAATGCATAAAATTAAATTATTTTCAATATACATTCTTTATTAATATTGTTAAAATATTGTTTTTCCTTAATATATGTACATATTCTGTGAACGGTCAAATTATTAATCAAATACTATACCATTATCGTTGTCATCTTCTTCTGGTGGGTCAAAATCATGCATTTTCACATCGGCGTCCTCTCCATATTGTATTACATTGTCGATTTGCAATAGAAGATCTTGTATGCTCTCTTCATCGTCAACGTTCATGGGCACAAAACGAACCAAACTAGTATAGAAAAGAATTATAAAATAATTTTAATTGAAATAAAAGTTCAAAACAATCCAAAGTCTTCATTTCGTCTTTGATAAGATGCTGTTTAACAAAGAATAATAATTTATTAATAACAAATTTATTAGACTAAATTAGAAGCCGTAGGCGTTAACGTTAACAACTATCCAAACAACTACATAGTCCTGCCGTATGTTCTGTTACAAATATAAAACGCGATAAAAAAAAAACCAATATTCATATTGTATTCAAAATTATTTCATTTATTAGAAGACAATATTGGTTATTAAAAAAAATTGTATTCACTCGAAATGGCCGCCTTTTGCTTTAACACAAGCTTTCAAACGGTGTGGCCATTGGGCTATAGCCGTACGTACGATTTCCATGGAGATCGAGGACGCTGCTCTGGTTAATGCTGTTTTAAGGCTTCCCAAATTTCTGTGGGGAGTCTTGCAAGCCATATTCTCCAATTCTGACCACAAAGCATAATCCAATGGATTGAGATCTGGACTCCCTGATGGCCAATCTTCTGCTGCTATAAAGCCAGGAATATTGACTCTGAGCCACTCCTGCGTGGTTTTAGCTTTGTGCGCAGGAGCAGAGCCCTGTTGGAAGATTCATCTACGTCCATTGAAAAGGGTATTGGTCAAACCCTTCACAACACCCTCTAACATATCTTTTTGGTAAGCCTTTGCACCAGTTTTTACGCCCTTTTCACAGAAATGGAGGGATGTGGCCACGTTGAACCCTTGGAACAACTTTTTTCGCTTCCTTATATGAAGTGGCATAAATCTTGTCATTTTGTTTGTTGAAAACTTCTTCCACGGTAAAAATGTTCTCATCCGTAAACAGAATGTTTTCATGGCCATTGTCCGCGTGCCACTGCAAAAGTTGCTTGCATTTTTCCAGCCTAATTTTTTTTAGCTGAGGAGTTAGAAGATGCCCCGTGGACCGACGATAGGCTTTCATATGCAGATCATCCCGAATCAGCCTAGACATGGATCTGGTTGATATATCCAATTCCTTGGACATGATTTTCTGCTTTCTAAGGGGATTTCTCCGAATTCTTTCACGCACTGCCTTTACTACCGCACTCGTACGGACAACGCGCGAGCAACCACTTTTTGGCCTGTTCTGAAAAAAAAAGTTAACGGTTCTATTCCCGCAAGAAGTTTTGAACGATAAGCGCTGGAAATTGTGTAACAGAACATATGGCAGGACTAGGTATATATGACCATTCCGTCTTCGGAACATTACTCTATCCGAGTTGATAAATGCTTTTCTATAATGAAATCGGAATGTCAAGAAAACATATATCAAGATTTTCTACAACCTTATTTTTATAGAACTGTCTCATGAGACAATTTTCTATAGGGAAACTGTCTCATGGGACAATTTTCTATAGGAGAACCGCCTCGTGAGAGAATTTCCTATAGGAGAACTGTCTCGTGAGACAATTTTCTATAGGAGAACTATCTCGTGAGACAATTTACTGTAGGAAAACTGTCTCGCGAGACAATTTTCTATAGGGAAACTGTCTCGTGAGAATTTTCTATAGGGAAACTGTCTCGTGAGACAATTTTCTATATGGAAACTGTCTCGTGA